>CAOKZL010003630.1:0-82146 GCA_948472985.1 Iguana delicatissima
GTTCACGTCCTTTCTCTGTCGTCGTTATTTCCTCTTTGTCTCCTTCTTCTCTCCTCTTTGCTTAATCCGACTGTCTTTATACCGCCGTTTTCTTTTCTCTTTTCATACCTCGTTTCCCAGTCCATTCCTGTCCACTTTCTCTTTCTGCACTTTAAATCAACCTTTCACTGTCTCTTATGTCTTTATGTTAATGTTAGTCCTGACCTCTATTAATTTTATGTCTTTATGTTAATGTTAGTCCTGACCTCTATTAATTTTACTTAAGGAAAACCTTCCAAATGTGAGTCCCACTTCTCGTCAGTTTATTTTATTTTAAGTCACAGTTCCACTGTCGCCATTAATACTCCATCTCCGTCTGCCTTCTCCTTCTAATCTTCCCGTCTGCCTATCTCACTCTCTCCGCTCTCTTTCTAAATGCTATTAAGTCCGATCTCACTAAATAACAGTCACCAATTCATTCACAATTCCTTCAAAGTTCATTCAAAGCCCAAAAATAGCAATCTAGCAAAAAATTCATGAGTTTTATATGCGAATTTTAGATGGGATTTTTTTTAAAAATCCAAATGCAGCTAATTATGACCAGCTCTCTGCAAATGGCTTCTCGAGCACATGTCCATTCCGCTGCCTGCTATATCCAAGCCACTTATCTGTTTCTCCATCACCCACTTTAAAGTTCTTAAATCACTCTCAAAGTCTTACTCATGATTAATGTCTGATGATTAGTATTGGTGATCTTAATTTCCAAACAGGATGAAAAAAAAACAACAACCAAAAATCCGCTCCAATGCCAAGTCCTAAAAACAGTTTGCCAGCATTGCTTGTAAGCTTAAGCACTTAAGCGCTGGTAGATGGTTGTGGCTGCTCTGATCTTCTCCGTCCCGTCCACTGCTGTCTTGCGTGATCTCGCCCGATGGAAGCTAAGGGACACGTACCGATCTCCGGAGCCCCTTCTCTCGATCTCCCTATACCAAGGGAGATCTTTTGGCAAAGCTGTTATTATTGCCAAGTGTCTGTCACCATCTGCCAGAGGATTCCCTCGCACAGAACTTCAGAGGGAGCCTTCTCGCAGCACCATGTTCAAACCGGAAGTCCAGTAGTCCCAGTTTTTGAGGGTCTCTTCAGACAACTTCCTGCCACACTAGCAGACCAGCACTCTGTTAGTTGAGTGATCCCCTCAGCTGCCTCTCTTTGCTGAGCTCTATTCTTCTCGCCACTTCGAGGACTGAAGAGTTCAGGATAGGTGCAGTATCACTGTCTTTACACCCTCTCCACTGAATCCCCTATCAATTTTCATCTTTTTCCTTTCTCAATAGGGCTTGTGTGCATGAGTGAGTGAGTGTGTTGGTGTGTAAGAACACATTCATTAATAAAATCCATTTATTGGTACATTTGTCTGGCTTTTTGCTTGGTTTGACCCCGTAAAAATTGGGTAAAAGATCCTGCTAGGTTACCCTGCCCCTTGTTTGGCTACAGCCAGTGCTCCACTAATTTCCCCAATCTTTGCATTTTTGGAGTGAGTCATGGTGTCCCCCAAGGGACCCCCAGAAGTCAGGGTAACAGAGTGGTGGAATAACGTGGGCAACCTTGGCATTCCTAATCTGAGTGGAAGTTATCACCTGCCCAGATAGGTTGGTGCTGATGTAGGGAATGGCCAACCAAAAGCCTAGAGTGCTAGGAAACACATGTGTATACGATTTTGGAATGAGTGAGCCACAGGGCTACTGTTGGGGTTGCGAATCTCTTCTTCCTTTCTATCTTGGTTTGTGTGTGGCACTATGTGGTCACTAGAGTAACAGTGAATCATGGTAGGTCGCAAGAGCTGTATACAAGCTGGCCTGGGAATCTCTCCCTAACTTGGGGACTATCGTGGGGTGGGACCCTGAGGGCTAGCAGATATGCCAGGTTAACCTACACACTCACACTGGTTAGACTAGGCACACACAACCATAGGGAAGGTCAAGAAACGAAGCGGGTGGTGAATCCCGCACTGTAGGAACACATTGGGGGTGAGCCCCACAGAATTCGCTGAAGCAGGTGGTGAGCCCCCTAATGGCATGAGTGCGGGTGGTGAGTCCCAGACTGCCAGGAATTGTAGGTGCAGGTGGTGATTCCCAACCTATTGGAAGGCACAGCTGGATTCCCAGCCTGAATCAGGGTTTCTAGAAGTTAGTCCTGAGGTAAAGGAAGGGCCCCCTCACCCGAAAAACTGACTTAGGGATGATCCAGCCAGGTTCCATTCCCCTCTCTCCATGCTGCTTGGCCAGGTGGCACAATAAGAGTTCCCTCAGGGTTTGTGTTCCCCCTTCAGCTTAGGCAGAGTCTAGGTGAAAGTTTTTCCCTAAAGGACTGGAGTTGTCCTCCCCATCCATGGATTGCATCCCTACCTTTTGCTTAGAGTGCAGCCAGCCAACCCCAGCTCACAGAAGGCAAAAGGACACTTTGGATGGCTGTAGATTGGTTCCTAAACCTTCTTCCCTAGAGTAAGTTCCATTTAGTTCGTCTCCCTGAAAACTCCCAAGGATCTCAGTGATCCTCCCTGTCACTTCAGGCCTGGTCCCACTTGAGTTGGTTGAAACAGAAGCTTTTAGAACCAGCATTGAGGTTAAAATTCTCATACAGGAGGAGAAGGTAGCCAAAAAACTGGAACGTTGGGTTGTCTGTAAAGGGAATGCCCTTGGAAAGATTCTAGCTTCCAGGCTTCCGACCCCTTTTCCACACTGTGGGAGGCTTACCTCCAGGCTAGAACTGTGAAGACCCCTTTGGGGCCTTCCAAAAATGCCCTCACGGCGTGGAGATTTTGGCTCGCAATGTGGGATGCCTCGAGCACCCTCATGGCAGCCACAGCCCAAATAGATGAAATGGCCAAAGAGACTGCCTGGCTTCAGGCCAAGAACAAGGTTGTGCAGGCGGACAAGTTAATGTTTGCATCCATCACGCAGACCACAAGCCAAAAGCTTAGTGAGATGATCCTCAAAGCTCAAACTTGGGAGGAGCGGGCCGAAGTTTTAGAGGAAGAGCTGGCCCAATCTAAGATTGCCATCAAGTTTATGGCAAAGCAGTTCAAAGAACAGCAAGAGATGGTCAGCCACGCGGCTTGCCATCACAAGGAATAGGAATTGGAAAAGGAACTACAAACTCGGCGGCGGTCATTTCGGCGGTCTGCCCAGAGTTTCTTCCTTCTCTCCCCATTGCCGCCCTAAGGGAGCCGCTGCCTAAGGATGCAATGGCATCCCACTCTTACAACCTGGACTGGGTGGAGAGCACTGGTTCTGTTCACCCGGTCGAGACCCGATCAATAACTAGGAGAAAGGTAACAGCCCAGGAAGATGAGGCAGAGGAGGAGACACAAGAAATTGAGACCAGGATCCCTTGGAAAGCCACCGAGGCCAAGGCGATCACTGATCAGCTTGGCCCTCTTAATAGAACCACTGGGATCATGTGGCTGAATGCAGGGATCCATTCACACCCTACAGCCAACAGTCAGGACCTGATCCACCAGGCCCAGTTGTGCATGTCCCGCTCTGAGCTCCCCACCTTGGAATCTGCAGTCGCTGCCCAAGGGTTGCTGAGGATAGATGCCCATGTATGGATGAAGGAAATCATCAGGATCTTGTGGCCAGGTCAGACCGCAGGATTCCTGTATGTGCTAGAGCAACAAGGTGCCAAAGAGAACCCTGAGGCTTATGTAGCCTGAAAACAACTTCTTGCTATGCTGGCCGACAAGGTTCAGGTAGCACGGGGCAATGGGATTTCAATAAGGTGGAGTTCAAGATGTTCCTTTACGGACGTTTGAACCACGAAACTCTGGGTCTCATAAGTCCTGAAAGAATGCCATGGGCCGATTTTGACACCAACCTCCGGAGGGTCTTGGACCTCCTCCATGAGACTGCTGCCCTGAAGTCCACCCAGAGGTCACATAGAAAGGAACCAGGGAGTTGGGAACCCATACAGGAGGTTACATACTCTAACTATGGGCCCCACTCCCAGTACCAAAATCAGCCCCTGTTTCGGCTCCCAAGGGGAACTGAAATTCCTGTCCCCTCCGAAGCTGGATCACAAAGCTAGGCAGGACTCATGGCAAGCCAGAGACTCCCAAGGTCTGCCTAGCAACTCAGGGAATCCAGTGCACCAACCTCAGGCTCCCTAGTCTACCCCAAGTTTCCTCTGAGAAAACAAGCTCACAGTGAACTATGCGAATGGCCTCCTATGGAAATTGGATCAAGGTCCCCCTGAGATTTCCACTGTTCACCACTGTGCAGCCATCAAGACTCCAGCTCCCATCCAGAATGTGGCTAGCAATCCCTGGGTGCAGGACTTCCCAGAGGTCTGGATCCAGGACAAAATTGAATGCAGAAAGGTAAAAGATGCCTGTGTGTTAATTGAAGGCAGGGATCCACCACCCCCCAAACTGTATAGGTATCCTGCAGAAGCTGAGGAAGGGATAGCAAAGACCATAGAGGGACTCCTTAAGTGGGATGTGATCCCTCTCATGCAGTCCGTCTGCAATGCTCCCCTATGGCTGGTCCTGAAAGCTGATGGGAAGACTTGGAGGATGACAGTGGATTTCAGGGCTCTGAATGCCACTCCCCCAGTGGACCCAGTAGTTGCTAAATACAATGAAATCCTGGCTGTCATTGCTGCTGGTGCCAGGTACTACAACATAGTGGATTTGGCTAGCGCATTCCACTCCATACCACTGCATAAAGTGTGCCGGCATAAATTTGCCTTCATGTTTAGAGGGCAACAGTACATCTTCAAGCGAACTTCCCAGGATTCCACTCGAGTCCCACTTTCTGCCATGCGCACGTGGTCAAGATGTGCGATAGGCTGAAGCCAGTCTCATGATCCTATGTCTTGTCTTATGTGGACAACATATTAGTGCATTCCGACTCAGAGAAAAAGACTAGGGACATCACCCAAGAGGTTTTGGAACTTTTGAAGGATACGAGTTTCAAAGCCAACCAGGAAAAGGCACATCTAGTCTCCACCTAGGTCAAGTACTTAGGACTTTGCTTAGGAGCTGAAGGGCGCATCCCAGACTCCCAACAGGTAGAAGTCATCTCCAAGCTACCAGCACCTACTGACGTGCACTCTCTCAGGTCCCTCTTGGGCATGTTAAACTTTTCTCAAGCCTTCATCGAGTCCTTCGCTGGCAAAGCGAGGCCTCTGTGTGCTCTCTTGAAAAAGAACGCTCAGTGGAGTGGGGTCCTGCACAGCAACAGGCATTCATGCAGTTAAAGAAAGACCTGATGAAGGCGCCTGCCTTAGCTCATTGGCACATGGTCATCCAGTTAGCCACCTCTGACAGGAGCATCAGGGCAGTGCTTTCACAACCTTTGAATGGCACTCAGCATATCATCACTTACGCCTCCAGGAATTTGAGTCCACATGAAATGAAATTTAGTCCGTGCAAGAAAATGTGCCTCGCACTGATCTGGGCATTAACACACTGGGAATTTATTATCGGAGGCACCTGTGTGCTTGTCCAGACACCCCACACACTGCTTAAGTATATTCTTTCTGGGAAAGTCCAGAATGGCGAAGTATCCAATGTCAGGATAGTCAATTGGATTCTTTCCCTGGTGTCACGTGGGGTGGACTTTCAGAAACAGCCACAAGAACCACCGACTCCATATGGCCTAATTGTTGCTGGAGCCATGCACGACTGTCTGTTATCACCTATAAAGACTGTAGATTGGCCATTTGAGTGGGGAACCTCTCTTGACGAGGCAGTTACAAGGGTTCTTCTGTTGGTTCTGCAACAGATCCTCTATGCACGTAGATGGGAGCCCTAGGACCAGCTTTGGAGTGATTCACATGACGGACTCCTTCTCTCTTCAAGGGAAAGCCCGACCCCACTCCAGCCAAGTGGCTGAAGTAGAAGCTCTACGTGCTATACTGGAGCACAAGCTGCTTGACTGCTCCCTAGCCATCTACACAGATTCAGACTGGACAGCTAAAGCTGCGAGTGTCTGGCTCCCAATTTGGCTCCAAAATGACTTAAAAACCTCTGATGGGAAGCCTATCGCCCATCTGGAGAAATGGGTCTGAATTGCTGTTCAAGTTCAAGACAGAACTGCTCCAACATGGGTTGCTCATGTCAAAGGACACCAGAAGAACACCTCTGCCATGTGTATCTGGAACAATTGAGCAGTCATGATTGCCAGAGAAGCTGCTCTACAGGATGATGGAGTCCCCATAGCCCCCATCAATGTAAATCCCAAACAGCCCCTTGTTCCTCCCACTTTTGATTTAGTCACGCTACAGAAGGGAGACCCTGAAATAGCTGAGCTGACTAGGAAGGGAACCAACAACTCTGGCCTGTTCAAGATAGAAAAGTGTGAAGCAGTGTTTTGGGCTGTACATGCAAATGGTCAGTGTCATTGGATCATATCGACAGACCTCTGTGGTGATGTGATCCAATTCATCCACAAGCAAGGGCATCGTGGATGAGAGAGCACATTGGAGAGGGTCCAAGAGACAGGATGGTGGCCACAGCTGAAGCAGGATGTTAACCAGTGGTTGAACAACAGTTTGGTTTACGCCATGGTAAATGCAGACCACTCTGGGCCCAAGGCCCCGATTCAGCACCCGAGAAGCAAGAGTCCTTGATCCTGCATTCAGATAGATTTCATTGGACCACTCCCGCCAACACCAAGGGGAAACACGTACTGCTTGACAGTAATTGATCCCTTGGATTGAGGCTTTTCCATGCTGCAATAACACTGCCGCCACAGCAGCATACTTGTTATTTAATAATGTTTGGTCATGCTGGGGTATATCATGTGACCTTGACTATGACATCGGCCCTCGTTTCACTGAAAAGGTCACCCAAGAACTTTGTAAAGCTCTGGGGATAAGGCAGCAATTCCACATTGCCCATCATCCCCAGAGCTCGGGACAGATATAAAGAACAAATCGATTGTTGAAGGAAGCACTGCGCAAGGTGGTTCGTGCTTCCAGGAAGGATTGGGACACTAAACTGCCCATCATCCTGATAGTGGTTAGGGGCACAGTGGCATCCCATGGCTTCACATTGCACATGGTTATGACCGGACAAAAAATGTTGCTGCCAGAGGCCTTCTGGATCGACATCAGCCTCCCCTCCGACTTAAAGCCCATTGTACTAAACAACGAGTGGGTGAGGAGTCTGATCCAGCACATAGGTCGGATTCACCAGCAAGTTCCTGCCCAACTGGGAAAGAATGTGCAGAAGATAGATACAAGATTAGGATGGGTACAGCACCCCTGCCAGTGGGAAGAGGGACAGCTAGTCTTGTATAGAAACTTCTATAAAGACAAGCATTCATTGGCTGTGAAATGGGTAGGACCCGTCCCCACTGAGAAGAGAATTTCACTGGCTGTGCATCAAGTGCAGATCCTGCACAAGAAGGGAAACTGGTTTAAATTCTTCCGTGTCTCCCAACTGAAAGAATGGAAAGGAGAATCTGTTGATCCTAAGTAAGTGAACCTCCCCAAGCCTCCGGAGGAGCTCATGGGTAAACCTAATGTGGATGTCTTGATGCCTCAGACCTCATTGAACCATCGGGAGGTGCCCAAAATCAACTTGTCCGAGATGTTTGCATCCATCTACTCTGCATTTGACACTGGTTAAGCTCTAGGAAGGAGGGGGGGAGATGCAAGTCTCTTGCACTCCCCTTTCCCCCTCCTTTCCTGTAACCAACCCCTCATAGCTTTGATGGTAAGCCCTATGTTCTGTGTTCCCTACAGGGAAACAGGACGGGCACCCTTCCAGGGAGCTGGCTACTATTGGGATGTGTCGCCGAAGCCTCATGGATTAGAACTTACTCTATCCAGTTCATCACTGACTGGGAATATAAGATTCGAGCCACATGTCAGTGGGATTCTTATGACAGGATAGAGAAGAATCTGAGGGAAGTTGGGATGTTGTCATGGTATGAACGTAGGTATCCGGTGGAAACCTACAACTGCATTGATATACATTCTACTGAGTGAATTAGTTCAGCTTTAAATATAAATGCACCTGGCTTCACAAAGCAAATTCACACCTTCCCAGACCGATTTCCTCCATCCCACAGTGTTTTGCAGTTTGAGGGAATAAGTGAAAAGGAACCGTTGGCAGTGGCAAAATTCTCTTACAATAGCTGTTGCCCCTCGTGGATATGGAAAATAGCTTTTATGACATGCTCAAATATTACCCAAACTCCAACCAGTTGCAATGTTTCCTGCAATAGCATCAGTTGTCCTTTCATCCCATTCGCTAAGCCACAACCAGCAGACTCACCTTCCACGTACCTGGGAAGTACAGTAATCCAGAAAGATATTGAAGTATTTGAACTCTCAAACACAGCCTATTAGTACCTTGATCATGCTCAATTTAACAGTAGTAAATGTATCAACGGTGCTATCTATATGCGAACCATTCCTTAAATTAGCATGGATCCAGTGGAAACATTGGGAAAAGAGATGGCTCTCCTTTTCTCATCCACATACCTGCAGAAAATGAAACACTTTAGGCACAGTTTTAGGAGGTGTTGGGACTAGGGGAGCAATACTTAATGCCATAGACCCAGAAATTTTGGACAATAAGTTGGGAGTTACTGGAACTGAAACCAAAAATATAGGAGTCTCATCAGCCATGGGGCTAACTAATCTAGTGGGGGCATAGATTTAATTGGACAGTTAATGCCTCAATGGGTAGGAGTAGAAAAGGATATTATAGAAGATCTTGGGAAATCCCTCATACAAAATACTCACAACTTGCCAGTAGCAATTCAATGCACACAATTGCAGAGCAATATTATTGCCTTCTCTGTCCAAGTAATTCAGTCCAGCCTCATGGGTCATTTACACCCTGAAATTTTAAGTCTCTTCCAGGAGAGATATCCAGAATCCTTGCAACACCCCTCTGCACTGGTAAGAATAGTACAAGCCTCGTGGAAGAATTTAACTCTCCACATGGAAGTCCCCCACGAAAGGGTTTCAGACACCATTAAGCTGCACTCTGTATCATATCTTAGACTCCCCCTAGCACAGACAAATGCTACTCTCCTCCCAGATCAACGTTTTTATTTTTTTAATCATTTCATTCAAATTTACATATAAAACAAACAATTATAACTGCAAGTTTACATGAATTATTTTTGATCTTCCACACTGATCTAGATTTGATTTTCAATATCTCTTAACATGTTTATATTATTGTACCACATTTTACTGCTAATATTACATGTTGGTTCTTGCATTTCCATCTCCACATTCCAGCTCCATGATATATATCCAGTAGATTCCTCATTAATTATCTTAACCATGAATTACTCATTTCCATCTGGCAGTACCCAGCAATTACCCATTACAAATTGCCGTTCTTTTTGAATCTCATTGTCTGATTTGCCTTTTAATCTCTGAGAGACCATATCAGCATTTCTATTTTCAATATATGTTCCCCCCATTGCTCTATTGTAAGTATTTGATGAATTTTCCACAACTTTGCATATTCAATGCGAGCTGTTGTTATCATGTACAGTATTATTCTCCAATACTTCTTTATACCAGTACCTTCTAGTACATCTGTCATATTTAACAAGTACAATTCCAGTATCTTGGCGAACTGAACTTTCATTAATGCACAGTTTTTTTTTATGTATTTCATTCCAATATTTCTTAACCTTAGGACATGTTGTTACTGCAGTCTAGACCTACCTGGCAATAGCACCAGATATCTCTTTGATATCAATAATTCGGCTTTATTTTACCAGCCTTCTCCATGTATTTATGAGGCCCCCAGACAAGCCCAGAACTAGGCTTGGCCATCAAACACTGCAATATCCCAAGACAATACAGGCAGGCCAGAAATAGCCAGATCACCGCTTTAGGAGACCTCTCTGCGAACACCCTCATTATGTATGCACACTGTTTACAAAGGACTCCCTGCCCCGATCAGGTAACTTGGCAAGCTAGAAGCTTAAATGCCAAGCACTGAGCAAGCACTGAGTCTACCTCTTTGTCAATTCAGACTTAACTCAATCATGCTAAATTGTGACCTTTTGGAGACATTGTCTTGCACCCAAACCTCATTGTTGTTCCCCGAATAAGGCATAGCCCGCAGTCACAATTCACCCTATAAAACCCTCCGATTCCGAGACCTTCCTCGGATCACTCGGCCCACTCCAGAGTTCCATCCCGCCTTGCTGCCATTTCGTTTGGCGAGCTCCCCTCAGCTAATCGAGCTGAGCTTCTTCTCTGCATCCCCGACTTCTCTCCTAAGCTCCACGACGATGAGACAGGTGTCGTATCACCCACTTCCCTCTGAAAATCCCTATCCCTAATTCAATCTCTGATTCCTTAGTTATCTGTGTGACTGTGGTGTCTTTAATATTTGTCTGTATTCAATAAAACATCATTTTTGTTACTTTAAACCCGTCTGGCTGCTTGACTGACCTGACCCCGTAGACGTTGGGTTGCAAGATCCTGCTAAGTTACCCTGCCTCTCGCTAGCTTAAGTGAGTGCTCCAGCTAATTTTCCCCAAGGTTGTGTTTTATTGTTTGGTTATTTAGGTGTCCTTCCCAGGACCCCCAGAGAACAGGGTAACAGAGTGGTGGAGCAACATGGGCAACCCCGGTACCCTTAGTTTAAGAAGGAGTCGCGAATCTCCTCAAACCAGGCTGGTACTGACTTAGGAAACGGTCAGCCAAGCTGTTTAGAATGCTGGTAGGCAGGCAAGTGTGTGCGTGACTTCTGTGTGTGTGAAGTAACTCTAACGGGTGGAAATCTGTTCCCCTCTCTTTCTCTGTCTTGCCCTGGGAATCATCTCCCCATCTTGGGTCTATCATGCGCTGGGATCCTAAGTGTTGAGGTTTAGCACGTTAGGAACAGTCCACACCCATACAACACTCTAGCAGCAAGGTACACATAAAGCACTTAAGGAAGGAGAAACACCCCCCCATACTTCTTCCTCAGCCTCTTTTGAGTTTTGGTTGCTAAGGTTAGAGAAGGCGCGGATGTGTCCCGGCATCTCAGTTCTCAGGTGCGTCCCAATTTGCTGGCATACTAGGTGCGGGTGGTGAACCTCGACCTAGTTTAGGGTTTAGAGGTTTGGCCCGTGGTAGAGGAAGGTACCCCTCACCCAGAAAACCAGTTAGGGACGATTCAGTTTTGGTTCCTTGCTCCTTTTTCCCCACTGCTCGGCCGGGCAGCACTGTAAGCTCCACCGGGTTCGTTTCCCCCTTCAGGCAGGCGGAGTACTCCTGAGGGTTCCCTGGGTCTAGGTGACCTCCCTGTCCCTGAACCATTTCCTAGTCCTTTTGTCCCCAGTGCTGTCAAGGTGGAAAACCAGGCTTGGGTGTACAAAAGTGACTTTGTTTGGGCAGGCTGGAGATAGGTTCCTCTCCCTCTTTCCTAGAGTAGTTCCATTGCGTTCGTTTTCCTTTAGCTCCTCCAGGGGTCTAGGTGACCCTACCCATCCCACCAGTTCCTGGTCCCGTGTTTGTGTTAGGAAGTGTAGTTGTGCAGTGTTGAAAATGGCCAAGGAGAGCCAAGCCACAGTGAAAGACTTCATGTTGGAGGAGGAAGTCCAGGGAAAGCTAGAGAGATGGGTGCTCCTGGAAGAATTCCAGTTTCCAGACGGCGGATCCCTTTGCCACACTCCAGGAGATATACAACCTGGCGCATAAATCAAAGAATCCATTTGAGCAGTCTAAGGACGCATTGGCCGTGTGGGGACTTTGGCTTACAGCCAGAGACACTAGTAGTGCCCTTATAGAGACCAGAGGGAAGCCAGCAGAAACAGAAAAAGAGAATGCCCGGCTTCATGCCGAGATTGAGGCACTGTGCGCGGACAAGGTAACGTTCGCGTCTGTCGCGCAGGCCTCCGCACAGAAGCTTAGTGACATCACGTTAGTGGCATAAACTTGGGAAGAGAAAGCCCACGCCTTAGAGGTTGAGCTGGATCATGCCCAAGCTGTGGCCAAATTCATGGTGGGGCAAGTGAGAGAACAGCAGGAGGCTGTTAGTCATGCGGTTTGCCTTAAGCAAATCGCTGCACTGGACAGCCAGCTCCAAACCTGTTAGGCCCTAATTTCGGCTGTGTGCCCGGAGCTGCTCCCATCGTTCACTGAGGACTTGTCTGGGGAGCCCTTGCTGGAGGATGCTCTGGTCTCCTCTCTCCTCAATCCGGACTGGAACGACCCTAAGGTCCCAGTCCATCCCATAGAGACACGATCCGTGATGAGACGGACCACCCCCCTTGGTGAAGGCAGTTCCGATAGGGCAGAGACACAGGAGACACAGGTCACTGAGACCAGGGTCCTGTAGCGCACCACCGAGGCCAAGGCCATCACGGACCAGATGGGTCCACTAACTCGGTCCACCGGGATTATGTGGCTGAACACAGTGATACACTCTCACCCGACAGCCAATGGTCAAGACCTGACCCAACTGGCCCAACTTTGCATGTTCCCTTCAGAGCTTCCTACTCTTGAATCAGCTGTGGCGGCTCAAGGCCTGGTTAGGCTCGAGGCCCACGACTGGATGAGAGAGGTAGTGAAGATCCTTTGGCCCGGACAGAGTGAGAGTGTGCTCTACATCATGGAGCAGCAGGGTCCTCATGAGAACGCTGAGGCTTATGTGGCGCAGAAGCAGCTTCTCGCCATTCTGGCCGAGAAGGTCCCCCTGACCGCCCACGGGTACAACTTCAACGTCGTAGAGTTCAAGATTCTGTTGTATGGAGGCTTGAACCACAAACGAAGATGGCCCTAGGTCTGGTGGACCCGGCCACGAGATCTTGGGAGGACTTTGGGAACAACCTCTGTTGGGTCGTGGACCTGTTACGGGAGGCTGGCTCCCTCTGAACCCCCATCAAGGCCCAAAGGAGAGATGCCGGGAATTGGGAACCCATAGCCGTGGTGCCGTACTCGAACTATGGGCCCCATTCCCAATGCAGGAAGATGATGCCGAATTCCATTCCATGTAGGAATTGGAATCCGCACCCAGCTCCCTGACAGGATAGCAGGCAGTGGCAGGGAAGGGACACCCGCAGCCAGCCAGGCAAGGCAGGGGGTCCCCCGCAGCAGCCCACTGCCCCCAAACAGCCCTCTGACTCTGGTTCTCCTAAGGAGACATCTGGTGGGTACAATCCCACGGCCCAAACGTACTCCTCTGATAGAGTGAGAATCTGGGGCATGCTACATAGGTTCGGACTGGACATGAGCCAGTTCGATGGGATACCCACAATTGAGCTCCTTGACGCCGTGGACAGGCAGGTCCAGCTGACAAATAGCCAGCCTGTGAATGCGGTGACCAACGGTCCCCCTCCAGCTGGTTATTACCCTGACTTAGAGCTGTCAGGATAGGGGTGCCCTCGGTCCCGGGATCTCCCCTAGAGGATTGCGGCTCAGCTGATGCCCAACAGATGGGGTAGATCTACAGTGACGGCAGACACTAGGACCGAGAGGGACAAGACTCCTGCCACCCCTCCTGCAGACTCCAGTGCAGCGCTGAAAGTGCTGCACCCAAACTTGACAAGACAGGGTGAGCCCACCCCGGACACTATCCGTTTGCCCGGATATGGTGCAGGGGCAATCTAAGTCCTTGAGAAGACACAAGCGCTCAGTGCACTCTAAAGCCAGGCAGATTGCACCTCCTCCTGACTCAGCCCCAAGTGTAAATCCAGACACCTCGGAGATATTTGTGCTTTCAGAGCACCGAGAAGGATCGCACCAGGCTAAGATTCAGGAGGAGACCCCCTTAGAATTGGACAAGACACAGCGCATTGCCAGCCAGTGTGAGAGCCGGGAAGAGGAGAGTGCACAGCAAGGGGAAGCCAGCCCCAAGCTTCCTGAGCTTGTCATTGTCCCCGCTCTGAGCCCCCGGCTAGAAACGAGCAGTCACCCCAGAGATTTCCTTGAAGCCTTGGCCAGGAGAGTCCTTCCTCTCCATGCCATCTTTCAAGGAAGTTTCACATGGGACTGGGGACTCAAGCAGCAGAATGCTCCCACCCAGCCAGAGCACAGGTCAGCAAAGGCACTCACCCTGGCACATCCTGAATTGACACCACATGCTCCCCTTTGCTGCATTCCATTCGGGGAGACTTTAACGGAGAGTTCCAAATGCCACACAGAGAAGACTTGGGCTACTGCCTGCCCTTCCGCAAAGTTGTCCTGGTGCCAGCTGACTTCCACGTTCAGCGGCACTCATGTTATTGTTACACTAGTGATTTTGAGAGGGGCAAGACAGTTCTTGGTTCTCTCTCGATCACCATCCGGCCATGATTTCGGGAGGCCCTTGGATTAGATGCCAGCCTCCACCTTAATTCAGAATGGAAAGGTCAGCCGGTTGATCCTGCATTGGTGGTCATCCCCGAGCCAGAAGATCCCAGTGCCCAAAGACCCAATGTAAGCTCAGTGATTTGCCAGACTTCCTTGAGTTGCAAGAAAGTGCCAGCCATTAATTTGTCCAAGGCGTTTGCCTCTATTTACTCCGTAAAAGCTGGGTTAAAAGATCTTTAATTACCCTGCCCTCTTTGCATTGCTAAAGCAGTGTTCATAGCTAATTTTCCCCACAAGTGATAATTTTGACAGGCATTGGGAATCCCCCAAGGGACACCCCTCCCCAGCAAGCAGGTTAACAACCCGATGCAGTGGCCAGCACGTTTGGATCTAGTGACAGAGCCATCCTCAGTGACAAGGGGGGGGTAAGAAGTATGCTATGCTGCTTTCTCTCCCATCGAAGCCTGTTGTCAAGGACACTCTTGCAGCCCCAGGAGGACTTGGACTTTTCCGGCTTTTGTGGAGACACTCTTTACATTTGACCATATGAACTTTTGGACACAAGGGGTGTGTGTGCAACGACTCACATCTGCCCCTGGATTGCCAATCTGGACATTCACATTGGACTATTGCTTCTCCATTGCTCAATCCAGTTGTTTATCAAACATCCATCCACTGCTGATTCTCAATTGTTGAGAGTGATTTCTATGTTTTGCATTATGTTTATGTTTGTGTGATGGTGTCTAGCGACTGTAGCATTGTATATAGTAGATTTTTTTCCTTTGATGACAAAGTAATCTGCCTTTCCTCTAAAAACCCTATCTCCTTCTGGCGGTCTTACTGTAGCCTTCATTAACTAAGTTAAGTCCCTGCTCCAGCTTTGGCTCTAAAACTATTTTGTTGTTTAATTGGAAAATGTACGATATCGTACACTCATTGTCCATTTTCAGGGGAGGGAATTGTTACCCTACTAGTATACCCTATCCCAGGGACTATAAATTTGATATTAAATATGCCCACCATGCCAGAGAGATTGCCCAAATGGGTACGTGGACAAGGAGGTCAAACAAACGAAAATAGGTCAGGCCAGGAAAATCCCCACTCACGTTCCCCTAGGAGAACTCAGGCTAAACACGTCCACACAGACAAAGGGTCTTCAGCCATGGAATAGCGAACTTGAGTGGATTATTGGGTTTTCCCCAGGTTGAGCAACTCTGAGGTTAGTAAACCCTGCACTGCAAGGTCCATCCGCATAAACCAATCATGCAGACTACCAAGTTGCTATTGTATGGCATTTCTCCCTTTATTTTGGCCATTGTTCTTCCCAGGAGAGGGCCTGCCCTCGAGGTACATTCTGCCCTATAAGTAGTCCCAGTTTTTGAGGGTCTCTTCAGACAACTCCCCACCACACTAGCAGACCAGCACTCTATTAGTTGAGTGATCCCCTCAGCCACCTCTCTTCGCTGAGCTCTGTCTTTCTCACCACTTCCCCAACTGAAGACTTCAGGATAGGTGCAGTATCACTGCCTTTACACCCTCTCTACTGAATCAAGTCTGCTGAGAATCATTGAATATCAGTTTTCACCTTTTTCCTTTTCAATAGGCCTTGTGTGCATGAGTGAGTGAGTGCGCTGGTGTGTGAGAACACATTTATTAATAAAATCCATTTATTGGTACATTTGTCTGGCTTTTTGCTTGGCTTGGCCCCGTAAAAGTTGGGTAAAAGATCCTGCTGGGTTACCCTGCCCCTCGTTTGGCTACAGCCAGTGCTCCACTAATTTCCCCAATCTTTGCATTTTTGGAGCAAATCACGGTGTCCCCCAAGGGACCCCCAGAAGTCAGGGTAACAGGACTATTTAATGCTGTGAAAGGGCAAAGACCCACAGAAGCAGACAGAAAGCAAGAGAAATTTGATCAGGATGATGAAAGAGCAGCAGCATATATATGATAAGCAGTTGATCCTAATATAGTCTATCATATCAGAGATCTGAGAAGTGCTAAAGAAATATGGGATAAACTGAAGTAATTATTTGATTTTTCCAAGTACTGTAAATCAAACTGCTCTAATAATGAGGCCTGTGAATACAAAGTTGTTCAAACCTCAGTTTTTGAATGAGCACATTAATAATTTTATGACTATTTTGTCTGGACTTCAATTTCCTGGAGAATCTATCCTGAAGTCTGTGAAACTTGGACTGTTTTTGGCTAGTCTTCCAGAATATTACTCTCCAATAATTAATTCTTTGCAAGTTAAGAGAGATGTAACTTTGCAAAATGCTGTTACTGAAATTATAGAATATCAAAACAGGCAAAATTTAATGAACTGCAAACCTGAAACAAGAGTTATAGACAGAGATTTAGCTCATTTTGTTGAAGAAGATTTGCATATCAAGGCCTCCTCCTTTCCCAGAACAAAAGGGAAGAAAAGTAGCAAAGCGAAACCTAGAGCAGCTCAATATAGACCAAATGGAAAGAAAGGAAATTTTAAAAAGCAAATTATCAATTCCAAGCACAGATCTTCTACTCAAGTCTTCTGAGAATCAACACCACAAAGTGATTATTAATGATAGTGGTGCCACAAGTCACTACTTTAATCACAGAGAGCCATTTGTGGATTTTGATGCAAACATACTTTTTCCTGTTTACCTTGCCAATGGGCAATCAGTGTTTGCTCAAGGAAAAGGCACAATCTAATTGCAAATAAAACTTGGCCAAACAGAACAGGGACTTTGAGAATTTTTGATACATACTATGTGCCAGATTTAAAGACCTCGCTTTATAGTGTGCAAATCACTACTGCAAGATGAAACAGAGTCATTTTCAAAAAGGAATCCTGTTTTGGTTTCAATGGCAGAAATTTAATTTTTCAAGGAATCCTGAAAGACGATTGCTATCAACTACAATTTTTGCAAACAATGTAAGTCAGTGCAATCACAAAGATTGCTTAAATTTATTGCATTCCAGGTTTGGCCATAGAAATACAGAATGCTTTAAGAAACTGGCTTATCAAGGACTTGCTAGAGACTTTAAATTCAAAGCATGCTCTAACAATGAAAAATGTATAGAGTGCTTAAAGGCAAAGACAGTTAGAGCTCCACATCTGCCAGTTACTGAGAGACTATCCACCAAGCCACTGGATCTTTTATATGCTGATGTTTGTGGTCCATTCAGACATCATATATTAAGAAGCCACACTCAAACTGGGAAATGTTTTCTCTGTTACTCTGCTAATATCGAGTTCCCATAGGACTAATCGCCTGGGTAACTCATACTTCCCAACAATTTCCTGGAGAATTGTTGTTATGTTACATGTTGTTGTTGTTATGTGACTTCCCTTCAAGGCATATCTGGCTTGGTGACCCTAAGGCAAACCTTTCCTAGAGTTTTCTGGGGCTGAGCATGTGATGTGCCCAAGGTCACCCAGTAGGTTTCCATGGCTGAGTGGGGAACTGAACCTTGGTCTCCAGGGTCTCATTCTAACACTCAAACCACTACACCATGCCTGTTCTCTAGGGAGAATGCTATCCTGATTTCTGGGGTCCTCTGGGGGACATCTCATTGTGCTCCAGTGAATGGGGAATGAAAACTAGCCAGAGCACAAACAACAGCAGTACAAGAGGCAGGCCAACCTAGCGAAATCTAACCCAATTTTTACGGGGTCAGGCCAAGCCAAAAACCAAGCAAAATCATCTAATAAAATGATTTTATTTAAAATTAAAGGCTTGCGCATGTTCACACTTACTCACTCACTCACACAAGAGCTATATAGAAATAAAAGAGAGGAAATTTGATAAGGAATTTTGGAGGGTTATTGTTGGGGTATACTGCACCTGGTCCTGAAGTCCAGGGTCTGAAATAGCAGCGGAGCAAGAGAAGAGACTCAGCGTGGAGGGCTGAGGGGATAGCCAGATGGAGTGAGATGGAGCTGAGAGTGATCCGGAGCGATCTGAGTGATCTGAAGAAATGCTCAAAAACCAGGTCTTTTTATAGGGGAAAATGTAGCTGGAGGGCTAATCCTTTCCCGGGGAGAACAATAGGTTGAGAAGCTAAAACAAAGCTCCAAAATGTTCACGTTCTTTGCATGATTGGGAGGACAAAGCTCCAAAATGTCAAAGTTCCTGGCATGATTAGACTTGCTGGGGTTGTCAAAAGCCTCGGCTGTATGTAAATCGTCCTCGCTTGACAGGCCGTTTATCAGGAGCGCTAATCCTGTCAAGCTGGCTTCTCAGGGCAGAGGACCCTTTGTGTAGTTTAATGTGTGCATGTCTGGAGGACTTCTGGGGCTACGTGACAAATCATTTACTGGTTTGACTGGGTTTTTCCTGATTTTGCCCGTTCGGCTGTGCCAGTCTGCGTGCTCGTCCGGGGGACCCTCTCAGGCACATGGAAACATTTTTAATATTAGATATTAAATTGTAGACCCCAGGAGAGCGCTAACTACCTCAGTAACAAGAAGACTATGGTGGGCAGTTACAGCTTTCCTTGTATTTCTGGCCTTTTTTTCAGTCCTAACCAGCATAGTCAATAGTGGGAGTTCATGGCAGCTGCAGTTCAAAAGGAGTGTGAAGGAGGAAAGAACAGATACAGGCAAAAATGAAAGTGCAGCTCGAAGAGGCTCTGAGTTATGAGAATCTGGTTTCTGCAAGATAAGGAGCACCTAATATGTGCCCAGGTCGAATCAATCAAGGATGGAGAGAAGTGAGAAGCAGGGATGGGTATAGGAATTGTCTGGGAAGTGATGTGATGCTGGTATTTATGGTCCTTACCAATCATGGCTTTGCATGCCTAAATTTTGGGATGATTACATATGAAAAGGTATAAGCTCCATGTATATTTTAGTCTCAGCAACTTTGGTGGAAGCGTGCTTTGTTGCTATCTATCTAACATATAAAAGTCAAAGTTTGTCTGTGTCAGGCAAAGACCTCATATGATTGGCTGCCTAAGAAGACTCTATGGAATCCTGGGGTTTGCAGTTTGGGGAGGGGCCTTCAGAATTCTCACTGAGAGAGCTCTTGGGCCTGGCTGGTTGCTATGGAGACAATGCCTAGCAGGGAGGAAGATGGCAGTGTATTCCCTTAGGAACTCAACTTCTGTATGTTAATAATTCTGAATACAGATTGGATTGGGGAATATGAGGAAAAGTTATAGTTACTGGACAAGACAGTTTGGGGAATTAGACACACAGGCTCTCAATGCTTTCTAACAAGTATTACCTATGAGAAAATAAAATCCTGGACAACACCAGATACTAGTACACAATAAAGCCTACCTCAGAGTGAATTTTGTGTTATCCAGTACGTGATATTGTGAGAGATGGTCATCCAACTTCTGTTTAATGACCTTCAAAGAAGGAGAGGCCACTTGTCTTCTGAGATAATTTATTCCACTGTTGAACAGATCTTGACATCAGGAAATTCTTCCTAATGTTTAGCTAAAATCAAACAAAAAATGAGACAAAAAAAATCTTTAAAATCTCAATTATCTCATATAAATGAGGAAAAAAATTCCTCTGAATTCAAGCTGACAATACACATTTAAGAACATTGCATGTTCTTAATCTTGATGGTAATAGCCTTGTATGACACCAGACATACAGCTTCTGCAATATAATCACACATGAATCCCTAAATGATATTTAATTCCCAATCAATATATATACAGTTAATGAAATATATAAAAAAGTTCTCCCAGTCTCATAATTGCGGAATGCCCATTATCGTGGATAATTAAATGTAATTACCCTAACCAACTTCCACTCTCTATACTTCCCACTTATAGATTCTTATAAGTCAAATTCTCAATCAGATTTCCCTCTTAGATCATAATTGGTCACAATTTTTGTATGTAAATATTCTAACAATGTTTGCTAAATCTTTAAAAATTTGCTATGTGGTTTATTTTCTATCAGACAAATAAACTTGTCCATTTTGGCAACTTCTGCCAATTTCTCTAACCATTCTATCTCAGGTGATATAGACTCTTTTTTCCCAATATCTGGCAAAAGTTATTCTAGTTGCCATTACCACATGCCAGATCAATCTTCCTAGTTTCTTCCTTATCCAAATGGAAGATGCCCAACAAAAAGAATTCTGATTTTAGATCAATTTTAACATGCAATATTTTTGGCATTTTGGAACATACCATCCTCCAGAATTTTTTAATCTTCTGGCATCCCTGCCACTGACAGAAGAAAGTACTGATCTCTCAGTCACACTTCCAACATCTATTCATTGCATTTTTGAACATTTTGGCAATTCTCACTGGAGGGAGGTACCACCTATACCACATTTTCAACACATTCTCTTGCAGAATATATGATCGAGTAAATTTAGAACAGTTTTTCCAAACCTTCTCCCAGTGATCAAAATGTACATTATGACCTAGATCTCAAGTCCAATTAATCATATATTCCTTTGTGGTTTCTCCTTCCAATCCAATCCCTAGTATTAATTTTTACATTTTTGAAAACAAGTGGGTGTCCCCGCTGCATTTGCTTCTCCAAATGTGGTGACTCTAGGGCTATACTGCCCATTTCCATATCTTTCATAAACCTCTCTTTGATCTGAAAGTAAGGAAACCACTGTATAATAACCCCCATCTTGTTGAAGCCTTTGTTGGTCTTTTAATTTTATCTCTCCACTCTCTATGTGAACAAGACATCTGTAAGTGAACCATTCTTCCTCTCTCCTTAAACCTTTTATCTGAAGAGCTTCTGCTGTGGAGACTGAGGGTGGCAGCTTGGAATAAAGGAGGGCTTTATACTTAGTCCACATCTTGTACAAGATTTCTGAATTACATGTTGGAAGAACAAATTCTGCACCTCGGCCTTGTCATACCATAAATATGCATGTCAGCCAAAGTGCAGATCATGCCCCTCCAATGTCAAAAGCTGGCAGTTATTCAGAAGTACCAATGGTCTAATCCAAACCAAACATGCAGTCACATAGTATATTCTTAAGTCTGGCACAGAAAACCCTTCTTGATCCCGTAAGTCAGTCATTGGTTTCAGCTTTACCCTTGGTTTTTTCTTGTTCCATAGAAATCTTACTGCATAATTTTTGTAATTTTCAAACCATCTATAAGGAATGACTATCGGAATCATTTGAAATAAAAACATACGCAGTAAGATGCTCATTTTAAACAATGATATTTTTCTCATTAGATACAAATCTAACCACTTCCAGCCTTCCAGTTTCCCCTGAATAAGTTTCCAAGATGTTAAATAATCATTTTGGAATAATTGGTTGTTATTATTATTAGTAACCTGAATTCCCAAATATTTAACTTTATTAGTACATTGGATTCCAGATATTTTCTCAAGTTGGATTTTCTCTTCTTTTTTAATATTCTTAATAAGCATTTTGGTCTTATCTTTGTTAATTTTGAACCCTGCCACCTCACCAAACATCACTCTATTTACTTTTGCTAGTTGAGGTAGCGGGTCCTCCAGAAAAAGAACCATATCATCTGCAAATGCCTAGATCTTGTACTCATCTTTACTGATCTTCACACCTTGGACATCCTCCTGTTTTCGAAGGTTTCTTGGAAGGACTTTTAATGCCAAGATGAACAACAGAGGAGACAGTGGGCATGCTTGCTTTGTCCCTTTCTCTATGGGGAAGGCTTCGGATTGGTAGAATTTATAATCAAGTATGCTTGATTAAACCTCTTAAACCAGGTTGAGAATTCTGCCTGAACTTCATTTCTTCCAAGACCCTGGAAATAACATCCCATCTGATGTTATCAAAGACCTTTTCCACATCTAGGAAAAGTAATGCTCCCTTCTTTCACCTTGTTCACCACAGTTCTCATATTATTCCTCATTTGTTTCCCTGGAAGAAAGCCTCTTTAGTCCTCTCAATATAACTAGGGAAGATCTTTTTTAGATGTTTGGCCAAAATTGATGCAAAAATCTTGTAATCATCATTAAGAGGGGAAATTAGCCTAAAGTCTTTACATGTAGCCTCTTCTGACTCAGTCTTTGGGATCAAGACAATATTTGCTTTTTGCCAGCTATTCAGAATCTGACCGTTGTCAATTATTGAATTCAACAATTTCTGTAATGAACTTTGAAATGCTTATAAAAGTTGGCTGGTAGCCCCGTCTATTGCTTCATTTATCTCCATCAAAGAGACTGGTCAATTCAGAGTGTCCCTATGTTCAGACTTGATTTGGGGAAGATTTTGGGAGCATAAGTAGTCTTCCAATTTCATGTTGTTCACCAGATATTGATCTCAGTACAAATTACAAATGTAATTATACAGAATTTTACAAATTTCTTTCTCGTCTGTAATATTTTGTTCACTTTCCTTGATTTGCAAAATAAGCCTTCTTTTCTTTTCTTATTTTATATGCCAGCCATCTGCTTGGCTTGTAAACATTCTCAAAGAAATTCTGCTTCATGTACTTCAATTTCTTCTCCATTTCTTCAGTGACCATCATAGACAACTGCTTTTATAGAATCTTGAAAACAAAACCAAGAGTTTCATTGTTGGGGTCAGAACTCATTTTGCATTCAGCCTTTCTAATATCTTCCAGTAAGTCATCCATTTCTGCTCTTTGTTGCTTTCTCCTTTCACATGTTTTCTGAATGAGAATTCCAAGAAATATTGCTTTTGCAGCATCCCATACCATTGCTATCTTCACTTCAAAATTCAATTAATTTTGAAAAATTCCTAAATTCCTTTTTACAATATTCCACAGTCTTTTTTCATGCCATAGTAGATTTCCATTCATCCTCCAACATCTAGATCTGGTGTGGAAGTTCAATACTAGCTTAATTGGATTGTGGTCACTTAGTGTTTTTGGCAGAATTTCAGCATTTTTAATGTTATTTAGAAACACTTTTGAGATCCAGATCGAATCTATTCTTGACCAGGAATTGTGTTGATTAGATTAAAAAAAATGAAGTCTTTATCAGTGGTTTCTGTATATACAACTAAAGGAGAGATTTAAAATGGACATGAAGTTAGAAGAATTTCTCTGAAAACAGAAAAGAATGAGTTTGAAGTGGCCATCTTTGAGAAGCCAAGACATCTAACATCCCAAATATATAAATTTCTATTAAACAGGAAAATGGAAACTGAAACTATAAAACAGACAATGATTAAATGGTCATTAAATATAGGCAAAACTATAGACCTTGAAGACTGGGAAAACAGCTGGAGAAGGACGCAGAAATTTACTTTATCCCAAAACCTTAAAGAAAATTATTTAAAAATGTTTCATAGATGGTACTTGAGCCCATCTAAACTGGACAAGATGTATAAAACAGGAAGGAAAGAATGCTGGAAATGTGGAAAAGAAGAAGGCACGTTCTACCACTTACGGTGGACGTGCAAAAAAGGAAAAACTTTTTGGAGAAGTATAAATAAAATAATGGTAGAGATATTGGGCATTAATATACCACTGTCTCCTGAATTGTATTTATTGAACATTATCCCAAAAGTATGACAATTAGCTATCAAAAACAGATGGAAAATATTACTATACATGATCACCTCCGCAAGAATTGTCTATGCAAGGTATTGGAAAAACCAACAAACTCCAGATCCTGAGGAATGGCTTGTTATGCTTAATGAAATGAAGAATTGTGACCAACTATCTAAGTCACTTAAAGAAGAAAAAAAAGCAATATACAATACAGAGTGGAAGCCAATAACAAGTTACCTAAAAAAAAGATATGGAGATATAGTATTAATGTAAAATTAAGAAATCTATAACAGTGGATCAATAATAATGAGATGTACCCTGGCCAGTATGGGAAAGGGAAACAAAAGATATACAGATATATTAGGAGTGGTCCAACAGCAGGATAAGAAGAAAGAAGGTTGAAAAACTTATAGATAGGAAATTGAAATGTAAGTTAGATATAGAGGTAACTATAACAATATATAGAATAAACCGGAAAAAGATAAGTAGGAAGTAACTTTATTTTGTACATTGTAAATATATTATGTCAAGAAACAAGAAGATATAGATTAACTGATAGACATGGGCTATGTATTGTGCTCTATGAATTATGTACTATGGACTAAGTATGAATAACAGACATGGATTATGCTATGTCTAAGTATAGTATGTAATTTAACACTGTTTACATAAATCTATTATTTTAATATTTTAATAAATAAAAAAAATGAAGTCTTTAGTCAGGGGATACTGACATCTAATAATTGCAGTTCCTCAGCCAAAAAGAAGAATTCCTTCTGAATTCTCCTATGATTTTTTTTATTGTAGGTTGCAAGCTTCTATCGAGTTGCAGGTTCACCACTCCACTGAAGTCTCCAAAAATAGATACATATTCATATTGATGTACCATGACATTCTTTTTTAAATCCTCATAACATTGCCTGTCCTCATTACAAGGGACAAATAGACCAATCAGGAGGAGAGCACATTCATCTATCTTAATTTCCAACCCTAGAAATCTGCCTTTTTTTATCACAAAAGATTGATTTTGGAGTTAAGTGCAATTTAACATACATGACCACCCCTCTCCTCCTGATAGAGGCCGCAGAGATCAACACTTCCCCTAGGTGGTAGTCTAAAAGCCATTTTTCACCTTTCTTTTTGATGTAGGTCTCTTGTAGGCAACATACATCTGGATTCATCCTCTTCATGATTTTTTTTTCTGTTTGGCCATAGAGTTCAACCCATTCACATTCCAAGAGAGAACAGTGCAAGTCATTTTTGCTTAGTTTTCAGCATAGCCAAATCATCTATATCCAAATCAATGAGACTTGTTTCCAAAGGTCTTGTTTCTTCCACACTATCCTCCACAATTTCCTTACCTATTCTGGTTTCCAGCTCTTTCTGATCTTGTTCTTTAACACTTTTGGTCTCCATAGTCTTATCTTTCTTACTGAGTTGTCTCTTTGTATTTTTAGGTGATAGTGGTTTGGACTTTCTCAATTCATGTCCGTAAGTTTTAAGGAAATCTTCAGCCTTCTCAATGGAGTTAAGACAAAATCTCTTACCTTTAAAGTTGAAAACCATCCCTTCCATGCAGTCCCAACGATACATAATTTGATTAGCTCTTAACTTTGTAACAAGAAAATCATAGTCCTTCTGTTTTTTTAATATTCAAGTTAGGATTTCTTGAAGAACAATTAGTTGTCTCCCTTGGTTCAGCAGGGGTGTTTTGTTATGTTCCTCCATTATCTTTTCCTTAATAGATTTCCTAGTAAATTGGACCACTACCTCTCTAGGTAATTTTTTTTCCAGCCATGGAGGATTGAACTCTATATGAGGTATCAGTCTTGCTACCCATCACCTCTTCTTTGATCTCCAAAAAATCCACCAACAAACTAACAATCCTTTTCCTTATGTCTTCATCCCTTCTTTCTTCAAGACCTCTTATGCATATCTATGCATCCATACGCTTTTGTTCCAGCAAGGCAAGTCTATCAAGTTGCCTCTCAAAATCTAAGGAAGATGCAATTATCTTGTGTTTTAACATTTGGATGTCTTTCTTATTTATATCAATCTCTTTCCTGTTGCAAAGGACATCTTTCTTGACCAGTTCTAATGTATCCTGCATTTCTTGCTCTATATCCATCATGTAAAATCTAACCTGAACTTCCTGTGATACTCAGGAGGTTCTTCAATAGAGTTCATTCTTCCCTGCAATTCTGCACCTCAAACCTTGCCTGATCTCATCTTATGCATTTTTTATGAAATTAAATTTATCTCAATACAAATTAGTCTGGTTTGAACTAATTAAACAACTTTCAATCAACACTATAAATTAATAATTTTAATTCAAATTAATCTGGCTCAATAAATCTGGTTCTAATTCAATTAATTAATAAGTTCAAATTGCTTACTATAAATAATTAGTATAAATAATTGAAATTAATTAGAAATTTGATGTATTATTGTCAGAATTTATAGAACTGGTTTTCATATATCGAATTAAATTATATAGAATTATATAAAGTTGATATAATGTGGAGCTGAGTTAATTAATTGCAGTTAATACACAATTTTAAATTTTTTTTGGTAATTTAGTCTTATTGAATGTAACTTTGAAATATAACAATTGAATATACCTAGTAAGTATGGCTACAAAATATGATTATACCCTATATCTTATACAAAATAACATCAAAAAGTTCACAGTCAAATAGAGTTCATGATAAGCATCCACTACTGCAATCATACAAATTATTAAGCAGGCAATTTATCAAAAAAGTAAAAGAGAAAGTAAAAAAAGGAAAAGAGAAAATGAAAGCCACTTCATTAATCCCAGGTCATTAAGCAAAAAATAAGAATCAGAAAATCACCAATCCATCTAATAATTCATCCTATAATACTTCATCATATGGGCAACTCATCATCAATTCATCACATGACCAATCAAATAATCATTTGCTACTTGAAATTAATATTAAGAAATTAATATTTCAAAAGGAAAAGGAGAATCTTTCTAGATAAGGGACACCAGCCTATATCCTAGATTGGGCAATTACCTCTTAAGCAGTTAAACAGTTCATCATATGCCAGTTAATGTACACAAGTATTACACTCTCAAAGGCCAAACCAATGCTCCTCCATTATTTTGGCCCTTTAAACATTCTCAGACAAATTGGAAGGAGCCAAGGTGTCAGTTCAGATGAGGCTCTCTCACATGTGGCCAGTAATGACGAGACAGAAGAGAGGGAGAAAAGACAAAAAGTGAAGAAACCTCAAGGCAATTCGATACAGTTCAGGATCTCTCAATACACAGTAGACAAAAACCAAAGTTTGACAGGTGTGTAGAGCAAAGAATTTTTTTTTAAAAAAACCTTTAGACCAGTGGTTCTCAACCTGTGGGTCCCCAGATGTTTGTGGACTTCAGCTCCCAGAAGCCCCAGCCACTATGGTCAATGCTCAGGGCTTCTGGGAGCGGAAGTCTAGAAACATCTGGAGACCCACAGGTTGAGAATCACTGCTTTAGACTCTCCATCTCCCAACTCATCACATCTCTGTGTCTAAGCACAGAACACAAGCACAGAAGAAAGGGGAAAAAAGCACTAAGAGTCTTAAAGCACCCACCCAATTCCAACTTCTCTGAGAAAGGGAGGAGGAGGGTCCTTATTATTGTTCCCACGAAAACTGTTTTGTTGAAGGGGAATATCTGCGGCAGTCACCAGGGTTCTTCCACCTGCTGACTGAACAAATTACTTTGCCAAAAAAATTTCTTCTAGCCATGGAAGAGGCAAGCTTTCCCCCTTCTCCTGTCAGCGCAGGTGAAGTTGGCAGCGGCATTAGCCTGCTGGGTCAGTTCTCCTCCTCGCAGTCTGGCCTGAACACTCACAGGGGATACCGTTCCTGCTATGCTTGTCCACCACTCTCTTGCTGCACTCCTCTTCCCTGAGGTGCAAAACAAACCATTTGTGATGGTGGCAGCCCTTCAAGAGAGACCCGAGGGACCATGTCTCCCTGCTCTCAAGACTCTTCCAATACAACGTTTTGGTAGCAGGTTCTCCTCCTGGCAGTAGTCTGTATTAAAATCCCTATATGCAGTAACACAGGGTCACCAAACTAGATTAGAGTTTGGAAAAGTTTGTTGCATTGTAATTCTCAGAATCTCTACACCCGCTCTTCACACACCATGATCTATGGCCCAAGGTAAAATGCTATTTGTCTCAATGCAAATAATTCTTTAGAAAAAGAATTTTCATGGTTTTTACAGGAAAAGGTGCATCAGAAATGCTGGTGAGTGGCATGGTCTGTTTATCTTCCTATTTCACCTCTCATTACATGAAATTTGGGCAGTGATAAATGGATTGTGATGATGCTGTGCCATAACTATGTTATTGCAGGTTTTTTTTTTAAGATAACAGTAAACTAATCATGAAGCATGAGGCAGGCAAACAGGGCAGTGAAACAGCATTAGTGCAGACAAAAAACCTGTGGAAATTGCACTGTTAAAGTGGAAATGTGAAGGTGCAAAATACAGCATTAATAATCAGCTATTGTTGTGAGTACATCTGTTTTTGAGCAGAATAACCCTGTATAATGGTGTGATGTGATAAGGATGATGGGCAGGGAAGGAAAGGGTTAAATTCTCCTCTCTTGCCATGCATGCTGTTATCCCAAAAACTATTAACCCTTCACTCCCAGAGGATATAACATACATTTTTTTTTCAAAATGTGCACATTAAAGATAAACATTCATTTAGTAGAGTCTGGGTAAGTTATTTGTGGGACTACAACTCCCATAATCCCCAGCCAGCATATGACTTTTCTAAACTCTGCTCCCTCCCAGTGCCCCCTTCCAGAGCAACAGCTGATGGGTGCAGTTGGAAACAGAGCTGACATCACCACTAGGCCAGCACGGGGATCCCAGGACCCACTGAATCTGATGCCGTACCTGATGGCAACATCCTTTCTTTTTTAATTTGAAATTCAAAACATTTTACAGTTGAAGAAAGCTGGATGAGCAAGAATATAATTCTTTTATATTTTTTTCAAACTTTCCAAAAAAAAGTAACATCCTTTTCTCCAACCAAACAATTTTCTTTTCTACAAACAATGGTGCTTATGCCCAACTTAATATGTTTAGCATCTGGACAGCAACTACAGAATCAACTGGAATCCTGTGGTCAACAAGTTGCTACAGTTCAAACGAGTTTAAACTACAACACACAAGACTGAGCATGGGACAGTTTAAATCAGGATTTTCAAACAATTTTGTGTTTGTTGATTTTTGTTCAAATATGTAGAAAATACAGAAGCTCTTGTAAGGCAGGGAATGGCATGAAGCAAGGAAAGAAATGAGAAATATCAGTTCTGTGCTTTGCTTTACAACTAAAAAAATACACAAAGTAATACACAAAGCCATCTAACATCTCTCCTACTCCAATTGAAGTCCAGGGTCTAAAATTAAAATTATCTATTTGGCCTTGATCAGTGGTTGCCAACTGGTGGTCCGCAGACCATTGATAGTCAACAAGAAAATTCTGGTGGTCTGTGCAGAAATTTCGACATTATTTGCAATTTTTATGTTTATTATACTGTTTCATTATATTCTGATTTGTCTTCATGTCACCGACACAGGATCACTGACAATTTTTGCCTTGTTACATTGCATCAAATTCACGTTCCATGAATGATGACAATCGCACTGACAACATTGTTTATTGTTGTTTTCGTCTAGGGGTGCTTTTGTTGTGAGGCCACTGCTGACCCAGCAGCAACATAGCTTGTGAATGCTAGTATGCATGCGTCAGGCTTCAGTGGTGCTTCTACCATTACAACAGTCAAACCACTCCACGACTACCTGTTCTTGTCCGATTGTTTTGTTTTGTTGAAGCGAATTTCAATGCTATACTGGCATTTATTCCTCATGATATTCTTCTTAGGTAAGTGACCAGTGATATTTTTAACTGCACACAGTGTGATGTTTAATGGCATCGAAGAGCTTGAGTGTGATAATGGTCATTTCTTGATTGGTTTTAGATTAGAATAAAATAAACCCACAATGAGTGAGAAAAAACAACCAAGCATTTTGCATTTCTTTGGTAATACGTTGTGTAACCGTTAGTTGATCAATGAATCAAAGCCTCCACAGGCCCCGCCAAACACCATCAGGAAGAACATTAGAAATGGAGAGAAGAAAAAATTTCAAGTTTCAAGAAAATATGATGGGGACTACTTGAAGTCTGGATTTATTCAAGAACATGGAAGTGATCTGGATCCACAGCTGCCTTGTGTTGTGTGTTCTGAGAGTTTATCCAATGATGCCGTGAAACCTTCGAAATTCAGCAGGCACTTGTAGTCAAAACACCCAGATTTAGCTAAGAAGCCAGTTGAAAATTTTCAAAGGATGAGTGAAAATATGCAAAAGCAAATAAGCTGATTAGCAAAAATGACTGTTGAAGATAAGTCCCTAGTAAAGGCTTCTTATTTGATAGCACTTCAAATCGCAAAAAGTAAAAAAAAGCCATATACAATTGGAGAAGAATTAATTAAGTCTTGCTTGTTACAAGTCTGTGGAGAGGTTTTGAGGTCAAGGAGAGCTAAAGGAAGAACTCTTCTGTTCAGTCAACTTGCCAGGTAGAACAACTGGTTTTGAGATTTTCAATGCATTTAATGGTTATTTCCTGAGACATGGTATTGAATGGAAGAACTGTGTTGGGATATGCACAGATGGTGCCAAAAGCTTGACCGGGCATTGTTCAGGAATTGTTACAAAAGTGAAAGATGTTGGACACCCAGGCGTCTTGTTTACTCATTGTATTATACATTGTGAGCAACTTGCAGTGAAAAGAATGTCTCCAGAACTGCATGAAGTACTCTCTGATGAAATTAAAATTGTAAATGAAATTCAGCACAAAGCGCTAAATTCTTGAATATTTGAGGCATTTTGTGAATAAATGGGCTCTCAATATACTCATCTTCTTCACGCTGAGGTGAGATGGTTGTCAAGGGGCAAAATACTAACCTGATTGTTTGACCTGTGCCAAGAAGTCAAGTTATTATTCCAGCAGAAAATTGTTTGAAATTCCAAGATCTCGTGCCTCACGATGATTGGCTAGCCAAGCTTGCATACCTGGCAGATATTTTTTCACTGTTAAATGAGTTAAACATGTCCTTGCAAGGACAGCTTATGGATGTGTTCACACTGTGAGGTAAAATGGATGCATTTTAAAATAAAATATTGCTGTGGCAAATGCAGTTGGCTGAAGAAGATCTGCAAATGTTCCTGAATCTTGATGAGTATATGAAAAACGAGGATGTCAACCGACAGGTAACAACCATTGTCCAACAGCACTTACAGAATCGTTTGGCCGTTACTACCCAAAGGAAGAGGACCCCAGACATGGCAATATGTGCGTAATGGATCCATTTTCAGTGAAAATTGAAGATAGCAATTTGAGCATGAAAGAAAAAGAAAGCCTAATCTATCTATCATCTGACAACAGTCTCAAAGCTTAAATTCCACTCGTCTCCATCAAGACATCATTTTTGGCTCTCTGTAAAAAGTGAGTACTCAGTGCCGAGCGAAAAAGCCATCAAAATTTTGATTCCATTTGCAACAACCTATTTGTGTGAAAAGACATTCTCATCTAATCAAAAGTAAGTAACACTGTTGACTTGAAATACAAACAGCTCTCCGTGTTGCAGTGACGTCACTGGAGCCAAGAATCCATAAACTTATTTCAAACAAGCAGCAACAAATATCACACTAATAATTTTGTTATAATTAAACAAGCTTTAATAATTTTGTTATAATTAAACATGCATTTCATATCAATAAAATGGAACTTTTATGATCATTATTTTATAGATGTTTGTACCTTTTTTAAAAAAAATCATGTTAGTGGTCCTTGGGATTCAAAATTGTGAGTTTAGTGGTCCGTGAGGTCCAAATGGTTAGTGACCACTGGCCTAGATACAGGCATACCTCAGCTAACAAAGCTTCTAACAAAGAAGCTCTTTTTTCACAAAGGCTTCTTATGCCTGTCAAATGTACTTTTCTTCCTTTTTTTGGTTTTAGGTTTTTTAGCAGCAACAACATTGAGACAATGGTGGAGAATAGCTGGAATAGAAAAATTTTTGGTGCTGGGTGATAGCAGCATGTCTGCGGTGGATGAAACAATAAATGTTGAGCTGGGAAAGAGCAGAATTCTGCTCGAATTGGTACTACTGTAGCAATGTGTGCCTGCAAAGTAACCAGCAGATATCTCCAGTATTCCTTATTGAGTATGAACAGCATAACAGAGAGAAGGAGGAGAGGACTGATAAGCCTATTTCACCAGTTCCCTAGCAAGTTTTTAAAAATCTATAAATTTGCCTACCAAAATGGAAATCATAAGAAAAAAGCAGTCTGGTGAAAGCTAGAGTCAGCCCTGGATGCATTTTGGAAGAAACTTTCAGGTAGTCTGTAAAAAGTTCAAAATATTTCTGTTTACTTATGCAAGGCTGACCTGATTTGATTGTTTCATTTCAAATGTGCATACTGTTAGTTTTGAATTTAACAAAAATACTGAAACATATTGAAGTGCTATTCTTTTTTGAAGTGCAGGAACCTATCTCTATTCTTTCTACGCTATTTCTGCCTCTAATACCAAACATTATGTTAAAAAGTAACACCCAGGTGTTATGGCCCCCCACACACACCCCAGGATTGATATGGTTTAACTGGCGAATATTATTTAATTGTCACTCCATTAATTGGCATTGATATAAAATGAAACCTGATGTGACTGGAAGATCAAGCTGGAAAGAGAAAAATTACTGACTGTAAACATGAGATTGCAAGGCAGGCCAGCCCACACCTCATCTAGGCACAACTGAAGTCATTGTCAGGCAGATTACAAGGCAACTCTGGAGGCACTAGGCTAATGCTGAAGCCAGATATCTCTGTGCAGAAAAGGGAAGTTCCCACCAAACTGTGATTGTTTTAATCTTGTTCCCTTATACCTGGATATTTCCCTACTTTGTCTTCCCAACCTCTCCACAAACCAGAGCTTTTCAACAGCCATTACCACTTTGTCACCTAAACACTAAGACCATTAGTACGGTATGGACCTCATTTTTTGTGTTGGACCTCCCAACATCCACTTGGCTGGGAGAGCTATTCGCACCCATACCGGCAGGGTAGTTTTGGGGTATAAAAACCCCTCAGTTTTGAGCAATTCAGCACAGTCTCTTACTTTGCTGAAAGCCATGCTGTCACCTAGATTCACAAACAAGAACTGTCCTTAAATGTCCACGTAAGCCACATTTCTGCTTTTCCTCGCTTCTCTCTGGATCGGTAAATTATTACCAGAACCTTAAATTTCTTCTATCCACAACTTTCCTCCCTTTACCTTTGGTTAGTCCTTGTGTGAGTACATGAGTGTTTGGACCTTTTGCGCACATGTGTGAATATCTCAATAAAACACATTTTTAGCTTACATTTTTGGAATCTCTGGGTGGTTGTTTCCTGCAAGAAGTTACCCACCCTCTCTAAGTTACCCACCCCTCTCATGGGCCTCCTAATTTTGAGCTGATTAATTCCCCTTTGTCACATGGAGGTACTGGTATCACAGGTGGATCCTTGAGTCACCCATGTTTTGGGTTAACACAGGAACACATCTACTTCATATAACTGTGCTGGACTAGATGAGAGCTCAGAAAATTCACTTGTTTTGAACAACTCCCAGAACTGATCACTCAGCTTGCATGGCCAGTAGCTGTGCTAGGATTCTGGGAGCTGTAATCCAAAAATACCTTTTTCATCCTCTGGTTTAAAATAAAAATTTCTTCTGATCCACGAATCATGTTCCTTCTTAATTTCTAATAAATGGTGGTAACAAGAACAATGGCTTCAGCAATAATTTTTTCTGCTTCTTTTTAAAAAGTTCATGATATATGAACACTTCTGTATATTTGCAATATAATTGCCAGGGAAATAAAGGATGGAGCTCTTCTGTATCTTTAATAATTGTGTAGAAAAGGGACAACTGCTAAAATCCTTTCCTTTACGCAATAATTAAAGGTACAAGAGTCCTGTCCCTGATGTTACCTGGCAAGCCTAATTTGAAATTTGGAAACATGAAAGGAAAGCGGGCCAGAATCAGCAACAAGCCCTCAAAGGAGCACACAGACTGCTTCTCTCTCTCTCTCTCTCTCTCTCTCTTGCTGTGCAGTTGCTATGAAGCAGTTGCCTTGTTGCAAAGAACTCTTGGCTTTTTTGCTTACTAACATTTCGTCATTCAAGGGGAACACAGTATGTTCAGAGTTGACTGCCCAAAGGAAGTCATTGCTCCTCAGAGCTGACTTCAGGGAGCTGCCTGCTGAACAAGTGTGTGTTTTTTGAATGCTGCTTTAAAAAAATTAGTGGAAAAAAGAGGGGACAAACACTATGGACTAAGTGTGCAGCCTTGCTAAGTGGCTGCAAACTAATCCAATGTACAAACACAGCCCAAAACAGATGGATGAAGACCTTTTTTAACAGGTAGAAAGACAGACAGATGGGGAAAGAAAGACTGTTATTTGTTTTTGTTGTTATTGTTGTGCCTTTCTTCTCACAACAATTTCCTGAGCTTATTCTCTCAGCCTATAAGGCTTAAAAACTCTTAGGATGGATCCACACTGAATGTTTATAACTGCTTGATAGCACTTAAACTATATTTGGAATTTGTAGTTTGGTGAGGTACTTAGACATCTGTGCTAGAGAATTCAAGTGTAGTGGTTCTCAAACTTGGTCTTCCAAACATTTTCAGCTTCAACCTCCAGAAGCCCAAACTAATATAGACAATCGTTAAAGACGGTGGGAACTGAAGTCCAAAATACCTGGGGGACCAAAGAATGAGAAACTCAGCTCTAGTATACGCCCCTGAACTGTAGCAATAGAGCTTTCTTGCAGATCATTCTACATCAGAGCTTTCCAAATTTTTCATATTAGTGACACACTTTTTAGAGATGCATCATTTCGCAAGACAGTAATTCAGTTTTACTAGCAAACCAGAGTTTAAACTAACCCTTTACAAGAGATACAGACACATACATAAACTGTAATAACAAACTGTATGGGGATACAACATATCTCATGAAAACTTTTCATATATTTTTAAAAATATATGATTTATAAATAATAACATACATTTCCAAGATTGTAGGTGACACACCCTACACACTTCAGGCGACACACTAAATGTGTCACGGCACACCATTTGGAAAGCCTGTTCTACATATTTACCCAATCCACACGTTCCAGGATCTTATACAGTAGAGCCATGATAGTTAAAACTGCAGTAATCGTGTAATAGTGTTAGCAGGCCATACATCCCTACATTTTTATATGGTCTAATTGGCAAAATATATTAATTGGCAGATCTGTTGGCATAAAATATAAAGTATATACACTTGACTAGAAGCCTTGTGGAAGCAGGGACTCTTACTGAAAAACAGGGTAACCCCAGTGTGGTCAGGTCAAAAGCTCACTGAAATTAGCCAAGAAAGCCTGACTTAATGGCTCTGAGCTAATCCTATCAAGAGCCAACCTCAGAAAACAATAAGGTTCCCAGGTACAGAGGCAAGGACCCCTGCAGTGTGCATATCCCACTGCAGCTTGGGCCAGGAACTCCCACTCAACCAAGACATTGAAACCATGAGCACCATCCACACCCCGTTGTCTGTGTTGCAACTCCCATTGTCCACCAGGTTGGGAGAGCAATTAACTCACATCCCTTCAGGGAGAGAAATAGAGTATATAAACCCTTGGTTTTGAGGAGTTAGATGCAATCAGATGACATACTGGACCCCACTATGTCGCTCTGAATCCTGATCTGTCTGCCCTTAGACACATTTCAAGATCTTCACTACTCTTCTGGAATGGTAACTATATAACCCCAAAACCCCTCAGCCTCTCTCTCTCCATATAATTTTTCCTGCCTTTATCTTTTAGTTAGCTCTTGTGTGAATGTGTAACTGTATGTATCTTCTGTGCATGCATGAGTGAATCTCCTCAATAAAACATATTTTTAGCTTACTTTGGAATCTTTGGCTGGTTCTTTTCCTGCATCAGCCCATAAACATTGGTAGAAAGGTGTCACTAATTTACCCCCCTCTTGCAAGCCTCCTCTTTGAGCTAATTCATTCCCCACTTCTACAAGGAGGTATTGACATTGTAGGGTGGCCCATGTGGCACCTACATTTTGGGGTAACAATAGATGCATACTTAGTGAGAAATAAGTCCCATTAAGTAAAAAAAATATCCTGTTATTGTGTCATGCTGAGATAACAGTGCATTAAACTACTGTAATGCATTTTTTGAACCAGTATGGTGTAGAAGTTTGAGTGTTGGATTAGAACTCTGGGAAACTAGGGTTTGAATTCCTGGTCAGCTATGGAAATATGCTGGGTGACCATGGGCAAGTCACGCTCTCTCAGCCTCACAGGAAGGCAATGGCAAAGGCCCTCTAAATAAATCTTGCCAAGAAAACCTTGTCATCTGAAGTTAACAATAAGTCAGAAATGATGCAAAGGCACACAACAACAGCAAAGATACTGTTCAGAGTGATGCATAGCAGCCAGTGAGAGAGGACTGGAGAAGTCTAGGGTTGCCAAGTGACCCTTATTATAAAGGATCCCCCTATTTGAAGGCCAGAAAACTTGTTTCTAACTGGAATGGCAGGTGTCCTTTATTATAAGGGGTGTCTAATCTTGGAGGCTTGGAAATCTTTTCCTTTTATCTAGACTAAGATGCCAGGATTACGGAATCCTGAGGTCTGTATTTTGGTGAGTCACTAGAACTCTCTGGCTGAGCACTCTAAATGTCTCACAAAACTACAGATTCCAGGATGCCGTAGGATGTTGCCATGGCAGTTAAAGTGGAATTGTAACACTATAGTTGCATTGTGTGAATGAGCCCCAGGTTTTCTCTTGATCCGGGACCCAACTGCCCTTAGTTCCTTCTACTGCAGTGGCATTTGCGAGTACTCAGTCAAACCCCACACAAGCTGTTAATCTTTGTTAGAACACATTTAAAAAATGTAAGGAACAGGGAAAGAGGCTTGTGAGTGCTAACAGAAGGCACTGTGATCCTTTTGTAGTGTTTTAATTCACAATATTAATCTGTTGCTAGGCACCAAGTTACTTCTGCAACAAGCCATAGTTTTTAACCTCATCTGTACGGATTTTAAAAAGCAAATAACATGTATTGAATGTTTTATGCAGTATTTTCTAACCCTCTTAGGAATTCCAATATATTTCCAGTATATTTAGACAGGCTGCGGGTCAGTGGTGCAAGAAACCTCTTGTCTTCAGACCTTGGCCTACCCTGAGGTAGAAGAATCCTGAAGTGATAGAGGGGACTGTGCCACTTTAGATTGCAGGGCGAGAGTTTTTAAAAAGTATTTATTTATGAGTGTTGCTTCATACAACAGTTTCCCTCAAATAGGGGAAAACTTAACACATCAGAGAGAGAGAAGTTACAGTCCAGTCTGCTTCCTGTTGTGCTATTTTTTCTATTTGTGAGGAGTTTTTTGTTTGCTTGCTTTTTAATATAAGGGAGCTTTCAGGTGGATTCTTCACCTGCAGTTTGCACTGGTGCACACCCTCCAACATTTCACAGATGAAAACTGTGACGCATGTGGCCAAGCAACATCAGAGCAACAGGGACATTGTTACAGCCTCACTTGCTGGCAAGAAGGAGGTAAAAAAGTCATCTTCCTTGTAGCCTGGTCAGAAGCTTAATGGATCCCTTCACCCAATCCAGCTGCTGGCTCTTAAGGTGGGCCAGGGTGGCACTCACATGGTTTTACAGTAAGGTATGTTGTCTTACTAAATACAGAGCAGATACAGATCTGTAACTCTGGGTTACAAATCCATGACTGAATGCTAGTCTTTGTTTAATGTACTAAGTTGTAAACCCCCTTGGATGAACGCCAGGGTAGAAATTTTTTAAGATCTCCACATGATTGGCTTTCTTCATTGGATATTATAAAAACTTTATAATAATGACAAAAGTATTAAATTATGGTGGTGACTGTTGTAGTAATTATTTTCATCTCCCCCTAACTATACTACAGGTGTTTAACAGAATCTCACTTCAGTGTGACTTATTTCCAAATAAGTCTATCAGCCTGTAGCCTTATAGTCACCAAAACGATTAAAAAAACGCAGAACAAAATGGAAAGATAATTGTTTAAAATACACCATCAATCTGAAGCAGGGATTCTCAGCAAGGGTTCACTAGAACCCTAGGATTCTGTGAGGTTACTTGGGGTTCTGCCTGAGGCTGAAAAAATATATAAACTTTCTTTTGACCTGTAAATATAATAATTTTTATGCAAGGGTTTCCCTGATACCTGAAAATTATTTCCAGAGTTCCTGCAGGGTGAAAACTAAAGAGAGACTGGTTTAAAAACTGCAAAAAATGGATTAAAACAGCATAATAAAGCAAATCCAGCTACTCACCAATTAAATCCTAAACAATTTCAAAACTCTGGAAAGTCCCACTGAAATATATTAAATCACCTATTTAATCTGACCTGTTGCTAGTCCATATTAAAGTCTGTTTGGAGCTGGCTACCAGCATTGCCTAGTAATCAAGCTAAACCCCTTAAGAGCTTATTTCTCTTCAAATAATGAAGGAATTTACTGCAAGTAGAGTACATAGTTGCCTACCTATTAATGAAACCAGGCAAGCAGGGCAGGAGATTAGATTTAATTTTTCCATTGCTCCCAGACAGGTGGATCTCTTCAATGGAAGACAAAATAATTTTAACCCCAAAGCCCTTCTCTCTGATCAGAGCCTTGATAGACCAGGACCTGCATCAAAAGGAAGCAAGTTGTTAAGCAATTTTGTATGCTTGTATACCAGCAGGAGGCTCACTTTCCACCTTCCCCTGCAACCCTAGCCTCCTGTCTTTTTTTTTTTTTTTTTTTGGTCTAGCCTCCTTGCAGCTCATTCACTTGATCTCCCACAAGTTGCAATTTTTAAGAGAAAAAAGAAAGAAGTAGGGACAGCTGGTGGTTTCCATGTCAGTGGGATGGAAAATCTATTCTAAGTTTCAAGCTGAATTTACAGGAGTTATCCAATTTGCTGAATCTATTTGGGGGATAGCTGAAAAGCTCCTTTAAAATTTTGGAGCAGAACCCAAAACAATTTCTTTGCCCCACAGATATGGAAGCCTCCAGCCATCACTAGAAGGAAGAACAGCTTCCCCTTCCCTTTCCTTCTGGGCCAGACTTCCCCAACCCAGAGCTCTCTGGACACATCAAATCCCATCTTGCCCAGGCAGCATAGCCGGGTTGAAGAAGGCTGTTCTAGGCAATGAGACAAAATGAGCAGAGAAAGGGAAGACAAGTGAACAGGCAGTGGTACATGGTGAAAAGGATATGGGCCAAATCAGGCAGGTTTACCAGCCCATTCGTCAGGACAAAACCTGAGACCAGAGAGTAGGGCCTTGTAATGTCACAGAGATGGGACAGGCAAGTGATGGGAGGTAGGCCAGATCTACTTCTGGTTCTATTGGTTGTGGAAAATGGTAAGAGGGCAGACCTAAAATGTGGGTGAGATCTGATTAAATCTGGTTGATCTTTCCTAGAGAAGTGAGACTGGTACTCTCCCTGCTATCATTCTGTGGACAAATGAAGACCATTTTTGGTTCAGGACACCTTTGAAAGTGGATTGCTCAGGGGGGAAAGGGCCTTTCAATATGGACTGTCCTGCTTATTTGTTGTTTTCTTTTTAATGGTCATGCTTGTAGCTGCTTTTTAATTCTATAGTTAGTTTAATTATAACTAATTTCTGTATAATATAAACTTTAAAGTTGTCTGTGTTTTCACCTTTGTAAGCTACTTCAAGTTCTGGATTGGATGAGGATGCGGGTGAGGATGATTATATCAACCCGGAGTCAAGGGGAAAAGCCAAATAGTTGCTATCAGTCTCACCAGGGCCATTTCTGCACTGGACTGTTATGGTGGTATTATTCTACTTTCAACATCCTATGGAATCTTGGGGTTTGCAGTATATGGAGGAGCCTCAAAGGCTCCTCCCTAAACTACAAACCCACACAGAGCACACGGAGCATATAGAGTGCCATTAAACTGTTTATGAGTTGGCAACAAAAAACTTCTTGGGGTGCCTCCTTGGTGTTTGTCACTACAGTGGAAGAAAAAATCATTTTTGATCAGTGTACTTTGGCTTTTGATTATTTTAATTTTTCCTATTAACTGTCCTGGTTTGGGAAATTTCTCCCGCTCTCTCTCTCTCTCTCTCTCTCTCACACACACACATGGCAAAAACTGCATTAGTCAGCTTTGTGAATCCTCTAGTCTCAGAGTATCCATAGGTCAAGAGCAGAATGCATGCTGTACAGGCAAAGGTAGCTAAGTTCCATACCACCTCCCCTCAGGTGGGGCTGGCAGTGTGTGTGTGTGTGTGTGTGTGTGTGTGTACATATCTTCAAGGACAACTCCATGAGTTTCATAGTGCTTGATTATACATGGAATACCCAGAGGTGGTTTGCCATTGCTTTCCCCTGAAATATAGCCCACAGCACATGATATTTCTTGGTGGCCCCCTATCCAAATACTAACCAGGTCCAACTGTGCTTAATTTTCATGGGATCTGATGCTTCTGGGTGTATCCACACTGCAGTTATAGCAGTTTGATCCCACTTTAACTACCATGGCTCTGTGCTATAGAATCCTGGGATCTGTTGTTTAGTGAGGTGAGCTACTTAGAATTTTTTGCTAGGAACATCTAATGCTGTAGTGCAGCAGAGTGGCATAGAGCTCTACAGTCAAGAAAATGCTAGGTATAGGGTACATTTCAGAATTCCATAGGATGGAGCAATGGAAGTTAATGTGAGATCAAACTGCTATAATTATGCAATGTACAGTAGATACATCCACACAGTATTTAGGCAATTTTATTGTCTAAAACCTGGAAGAACCACAGCTAGTCCAAACAGGCAGGAGTAAAATACCTGGAGCAGTGTCTGCCTATGTGCTAGCCTGCCTCCAAGTTCATGTACCTATGCAGAAGGTTAACTACCTTCCTCTATAAGGCATCCACTTTTCCAAATTCCCACCCATTCAGACTCCTGACACTTTTGCAGCCCTAAGCCATTTCTGTGAAAAGAAGGGAGAGGAGCCAATCAGCAGACAGAGAGCCAAATGGAGGGCAAAGTAGGCATAGCATCTTCTCTTTAGTGGGCATGGGCGAAAGAAAGAAAGAAAAGAAAGAAAGAAACGGAATGGAATGGAATGGAATGAAAAATGACATTAGATAAGTTTTGTTGTTGTTTGCCATAGGTCAACTTCGACTAATAGAAAGCCCATAAAGGAGAGACCTCCAGGAGCTGCCAGCCATCAACTGCCCTGCTCAGGTCTTGCAAAGGCAGGACTGTGGTTTCCTTGATTGAATCAAGCCACCTTTAGTTGGTCTCCCTTTTCCCCCTTCCACATTATCGTTTTTTCCAGTGAGTCACATCCTCGCACAATATTGTCTCACGATATGACCCAACACTCACAGCCTCAATTGGTCATCTTGGTTTCTAATGAGAGTTCAGACTTGGTTTGCTTTAGGACCCATTCATTTGTCGTTCTAGCAGTCCAGGGTATATAGGCATGGCACTCTCCTCCAGCACCACTTTTGGATTGTGTCGGTTCTTTTCCCGTTAGCTTTCTCCACTGCCCAGCTTTCACACCCGTGCACAGAAATCTAAGCCTGCACAACACGATAGCAAAGTAAAAGGGAGGGACCCCGTGCGGTCCCTCACCTCCCAGCCGAAGTAACTTGTCTACTACCTGTACCGAACCACCCCCTGCTCCCTCCCGGATCCTGCGCCTCTTCCCGCCTGAAGTCCTCGGATGTTCTACTTGGGCCGGCGACCGCGCATGCGCTCCTTTCTGAGGGGACTCCCGCTGGGCTCTCGGGCTGCTCGGAAGGCAGAGCGGCTCGGGCTTCTGTCGGGGGAGACTCCATCCAAGCGCCCAGGCGAGGAAGAGCGCGATGGCCGGGGAAAATCAGCACCAGGCTCTCCGGAAGAGCATCGCGGCTCAGCAACCGGCCCCTCCGGCTCAGCACCAGCACGCCCAGCAGCCCCCCCGCCAACAGCCCCAGCAGCCCCCGCTTGGGAAGACCCCCAGCGCTCCCCGGGACGCTGCGGAAAGGGTCACTCTGAAGAAGGAGATCGGCTTGATCAGCGCCTGTGCCATCATTATTGGTGAGGAAGAAGGGACGCTGGTGCCGCGGGATCGGGATTGGGGGGCATCAGGGCGCCTGGTGAAGTTTGGCCGTGCGAGTGCAAATGTGGGTTCTTTTTCGGCGGCGGGGGGAGCGGAGAGGCAAGAGGAAGGCAGTGTTGCTTGTTATACAAGCCCGGCTTTGAATGGACTACTGGCAGAAAGTTTGTTTGTTTCCTTTTCTCCCAAGGGCAAAGCACCACTCTAAGAGAGACAAGTCTATTTTAAAGAGGGAAGCAAGGCGAGCTTGGCTCGTACCCCTAAGCGAGGTTTTGCTGGACCTCTTAGGCTGTTGTTTTTTGTTTTGTTTTTTCGGTATGCTGTGAATTTTAGTCTGGATCTAGAAATCTGTTTATTTCCGAGCAAAGCAGAATGAATGCCACAAGATATTCGTATTATCACTGTCATTTTTCATTATTATTGTCATTATCTCAGTTTCACAGTCTACCAGGTGTTACTAACTGGAATTTTGGATCATGGGGAGTATACCTATGGGGGTCAAAATGAAGACATTATCTTCCAATGAGGATTGCACCCTCCATGAAATCTTCCTTCACTCTCCAAAATTCTAGTATTGCAGAGAGGGAACAGTGAAAATCATTCACACCTAGTACTCTGTGTTCACATTCCCTTGGTGAATTTCATGGCGGGGAGGGGCACAGAAGAGGCAATGGCTTCTCCTCACACCCCACCCTGCAGTTACCCCACTCCTGGACCATCAATGATTAGGAATTAGTGAGAGATCATTGGGTAGTAGGGCATGTTCCAGTACTGTAACTTTTTCTAACTCTGCTATGGTTATACTTACATATTTCTGTGGCAATTTCTCTTTCCATTTAAAATTGTCCCTGGAATCCCTTTCACCACTGGAACCGCAACTATTTTCTTTTCTCAGTTGTTTTGTTTCCCAGAACATATACCTGAAAAAATTGTTGAAACCAATGAAATAATTTATGGAACCTTAGGAGTCAAACTGATGAAACCATAAGAATATAATATGCTAACTGTAACTGTTCATGTGATGATGAGGAGGAAGAAGTGTGATTATGCTTTCTCCTGTTATTCTATACTGTTCAGTTTCCATTTCTCTCATTGACTGGAAACAAGGAGAGAGAGAGAGAGAGAGAGAGTAGGGCAGCAAGCTAGTAAATAAATGGTAGTCAGATCTGTTCCACCAGGTAGATCATGGGCAGGATAGACAACTAATAGGTTGAATTCTGCTCAAAATGTTTGGGCTGTTTCAGATATTTTGTTGTTTGTTGTTGTGCACCTTCAAGTCATTTCCAACTTATGGCAACCCTAAGGCATATTTGTCTGGAGTTTTCTGAGGCTGAGAGTGTGTGATATACACAGAATCACCCAGTACTTAGCCTACAACCTGACTATTAAAATGGAGTGGGGGGAGGACAACAGCTGAAGTCAATCCTTTAGTTTCACATATTTCTACAGGATGACTTAAAAGCAAAATGTTAGGTATAAACATGGCTTTGGACTCAGGGTGGATGGATGTATTACCAAAATGGAAGTAGATTGTTTTGTTTCTAAATCAAAGAGCCCACAGACTCTTTCATAGCACAGTTCATGGAATGGAGGGAGAAAGAAAGGAAGCCAGCTTTTTCATTTATCAATTCTGATCATGGCAATCCACAGGTACTTCCAGCAATGCCCTTGTTGGTCCTCTGTTACTCTATAGACCAGACATGGATGGCAGCAGGTTGCACAATTCTGTTCATAGTTTACCTGCGTTTTAACTTTCGTATATTTGAATGGTGTGAACTTTTACATGCATCTGTTTTAAAGAAGCCCCAGGGCTGCAGAAAAGGCAGGATATAACAAAACAGGGCAACCTTCTTTGTTTGTGTGCGCATAATAAATTTGTGTCATAATGGGTGACATCCTGTTAGTGACTAAGCAATGTATAAATCCAATTTACACTTGTGTAACCCTTTTGAGGAGTGTGTATGAAGAGATCAGAAATCTCTAACAACTTCATGCAAAAAATTCCACTCAAATTCTCATTTTAGCTGCTGCAGTCCCCATATCATGGCCATTTACTGGCTGGTGGAAAGTGGGGAGGGCACCAGGGAAGCATCCAGCTATGTTTCAGTATAGCAGGAAATACAGCAGTGATATCACCCTCCAGGAGCTCCAGAAGACACCTGGAAGGTCCTGTAGGATACCTTGTTACTAGGTTAGACTGAAAAACAAAGAGACTGGCCCAAGGTCACATTTGGAAGTAAGTTTCATTATACTTTCAGACACCAAATACAGGCCTCACTGATCTTAGTCTGGTACTCCTAGGACCCTTCCACACTATATAATTACAGCACCATGATTCTACTTCAACTGCCATGGCTTCATCTTGTAGAATCCTGGCGTTTGTAGTTTGGTGAAGCACTAGAGCTCTATGGCTGAGAGTTCCAAATGCCCCTCTCTAAACTGTAAATCCACAGGAATCAGAGAGCTATAAATGTGTAGTGTGAATGGACCCATAGAGAGATTAGACTGGCACCATCTTTGCTGCCTTTCCATAGGCAGGTGAAGATTTTTGTTGTTTGTTTCAGTAGATCTTTGAGAACTGACTGTTCAAGGGAAATGGGCCTTACTTAGTGTGCTGTATTGCCTATTTGTTTTCCTTAATGGCTATGTTTTGCATTGATTTAAATTTTATTGATAATTCAATTATACTTTTATATTTTGTATGATGCAGTCTTTAGAAGATGAATTTACTCTCCTGGTTCACACTTCAGGCACATTTTTATTGCCTTATGAGCAGAAGCTGTTCTACCTAATGTGCCTTCTTGGTCTTTTATTAAGACGATATAGCTCTGCGTTATTTTTGTAGTTTGACCTAGCACTTAAGCAACCATTCTGTCCCAAACTAGATTGGGAGAAAAGTGAAGCCTTTGTAGCTGGAGAGGCTTCATTTCTCAATGAGGGTACTGCAGATCAGAAGAAATGGTGATGATATCATAAGCCAAGGAGTGTAATTCCTAAAGCCCTTCAAAGCTCAAGACTACTGTTTGTAGAGCAGATTGTGACAGCCTCTGTAGATGGTTAATAGGTTTTGCAGGGGGTGTTATGCCTAAAAAAACCCTGCAAAACTGATCTGATCAGACATGACAAGGAAGGGAAAAAAATCTGTGTCCTGAGAGCAATTTTGTCATAACCTTTTTAACTATCTTTAAAATCTTTTTATACCCTATTCCTTAACCCAAAGGTTCCCAGAGCACATAAAAAATCTGAAACCAGTTTCCTTTTGAAAAAATATTATTAAACTTTATTCATATACATATATATATAGAGAGAATGTATATAGCATAATACACATATATACACATACTATATATACATATATACATATATATACTATACATATATATAGTATCTATACACACACACACACACACACACACACACACACACAAAAACTCTAAAACAACAAAGAAGGAATAGTCAAAGCAATTTCCAAAGTAGGCTACTGACAGCCAGGTTTAAACACATGAAAATACTAAAATATTTCAAAGAACTGGGCAACTACAAAGCCTTCATCTGGTGCCAAAAAAAGTCAAATGAGGTGAGATTTCTTTGGAAGGTCATTCCAAAGTCAGGGTGCTACAGTAGAAAGGACCTTGGGTGTTCACACAGTTTACTTCCCAAGCTAGAAGAATACCAAGGGGGACTTCTGAGGATGATTTCAGGATCTAAACTGCTTCATGCAAGAAAAGATGGTCCTTGAGCTACTGTGGCCCACAGCCATATCTCTGGACCATTGAAGAGGAATGTGTGACCTCCAGATATTGTTAGGCTGCAATCCACATCAATCCTAGTCAACACAGTCAATGGCAGTTGCAGTCGAACAACATCTGGTGGATTAAAAGTTCTCCATCCCTTCTGTAGACTTGAGCTGTAGTTCACTGCATCACTCCTGGAGAGCAAGGCTCACTGAGAGCAGTTGAGACCTACTTTTGAGAAGGCAAATATAGCATGGATGGGCAACTGCAGAACAAGTGGGATATCCAGGTGGGTGTTTATCTTTGCAACTTTTTCCTATTCTAAGGTTTATTATTGCTTTGGTGGTTCTTCCTGTGCTTTCAATGCTTTCACTTTGATATTACTTCTAAATATACTCATGCCAAAGTAGACTAATTATTAAATGCACTTACGCACTTAAATTTCCAGTTTGTTTGTTTTTAAGAACAGTTTAGGACTCCAAGAGGGCCAGATTCAGCACCAGGGCTTGGAGGTCTCTACCCCTGATTTAGAAAGTGCTTAAGTATGTTCAGGATGCCTCACATAGATTATATTTTATTAATGTGTTAAATCCCAAAAGAGCTCTCACACAGTGGAGGGCAAAGGCTTGTTCTGTGCTGTCCTAGAGGGCAGGAATCAGATTAGATTTCATGGGCTTAAGGATAGGAGACTAGATTGCATTTGAGTTATGTGCGATTTCTAGAATCTTGCAATAATACATACGTTACTCTAATCCCAAAAGAAAATAAAGATCCCACAGGTGTCAAGAATTATAGATCCATTTCTTTACTCAGTGTTGATTATAAGATTTTCACATCTATTTTAACAGAAAAATTAAAGAAGATACTAGGACATATTCACATGAGCAATTAGGTTTTTTCCCAAAAAGATTGCTAAGAGATTATAAACATGCTAAATCTGATTGAACATTACAATAATCATCAAGATTGAAAATTAGGACTGATATTCATTGATGCAGAGAAAGCCTTTGACAACATCAACTGGCAATTTAAAATCTTAAAAATAATGAATTTAGGACAATTTTTTAATAATTGGATTAAAATTTTATATGAAAGCCAGACAGCGCAAATCCTAGTTAATGGAAAGAAAACTAGAACTTGTTCAATTAAAAAAAGAATCACCAAGGATGCCCACTTTCTCCTTTACTTTTATTAATAACATGAGAAATTCTAAACAATAAGATAAGAAATGATCCAGGAATAAAAGGAGTATATGTCGAAGGCAAAACATACAAAGTCTGAGCTTTCATCAACAATTTAGCGATTTCATTGGATGATCCTTTAAAAAGTATACAGAGATTACTAACTGAAATAACTGCAAAATATGGCAAAATGGCAGGTTTAATAATAAAGAGAGAAAAAACAGCGATGATAGCAAAAAAATTAATGAACAAAAATCAAATTTCAAAGTAGAAAAGAAGGTAAGATATCTGAACATATAAGAAAATTTCTGAATTATTGAATCATAACTATTAAAAATTGAATGAAATCAAAAAAGATCTTTAAAGACATGAAAAATTAAATCTATCATTCACAAGAAGAATGTCAGTGACTAAAATGAACGTGCTCCCCAAAATGATTTTCTTGTTTCAAAATATCTCAATTATAACAAACAAATCATCCTTCAAAAATGGAATAAAGATTTATCCAAGTTTCTTTGGGCTGGGAAGAAGCCCAGAGTAAGATAGAAAGTGATTCGTGATGCCAAAGAGGTATGTGTGTGTTAGGTCTTCCTGTTTTAAGATTATAACAAGATACAGGCACTGGTTTTTGGATATTAGACTGCATATTGCTCCAAAACAAAAGAACACTACAATTTGAAGCCTTCAATTTATAAATGGGATGGCATGCTCTTATATGGTATCAGAAAAATAAAGAAGTGAAAGAATTCAACAACCATCAAATGAGAAGATCCCTCCTCAAGATCTGGAAGAGATATAAAGATAAATTGTATACTAGAATACTGCACTGGGTGTCCCCTCATGAAGTATTTCATAGAAATGAAAAAACTGCCCAAGATAAATCGATAACTTAAAAAGATCTGACCAAAGAAGTAGGAGAAAAATTACAGCTAAAAACAAGTGATGAATTACTAACAGAAGTAATTGATTGTTCATGGTTATTATATAAACAATTGACAGAAATATTCAAAACTGGTTCAGATTCTGAAGGCTAGAATATAATAAAACAGAATTTGATGAAATTGTATATTCAGAAGAAAGTCATGTGATCATTATAAACTTCTGTTAAAAGTAGACATGGAATCAGAAGTAATAAAAATACATGATTAATCGGGCACAGATTTTCAGACACACAATTCAGATAGAACGCTGAAGCAAGAAGATGGAATATAAATGTAAAATTTATTAAATGCCATCATTTGTGAGAGAATTATTTCAAAATATTTTACAGGTGGTATCTAACACCAGAAAGAATTGGAAAAATGGAAAAGACAATGAATGATAAATGTTGGAAATGCCAAGAAGAAAAAAGAACCATGGTTTGCAACAAAACTAGGAAATTTTGGGAACAAATCTGTATGACAATAACTGTGAAATTTCCAATGAAACTGGAAATATATTTATTACATATGTTAAGTGCCATAGATGATCAAATTGTGAAGGAACACAGTAAAATATTACTCTATATGATAACATCTGCCAGAATCATCTGTGCCCAAAAGAAGAAAACTGATCCACTTCCATCAGGCTATTAAAACTATATAATTTGTTGGAAAAGTACAAGCTGACAGTATTGCTGAGTGAAGGGAAAGACAAAACGCTAGACAGCTTCAGAAAAGACTAGGAATATTTGAGGTTTGTTTGAAGTTAGATATGATCTTAAGTCTCCAGCTTTATGGTTTAGATCCAGAGCTTGGAAAAGCAATTCTTTGGACTTTAGCTCCCCAAATCCTCCATCCATTATGGTTATTGCCACTGCTGGCTGGGTGATTTGAGGATTTGTTTCCCAAAAAATTATTGTGTGTTAGTGGTACTACTACCTCTCTGCAAGGAATGGAACAAAACCTGAAAACCTCTCACTGAAGGTGATTTGATGGATTCATGGCACAGAATAGATCTGAACTGCAGGCTTCATGATCCCTAGCTTGGCATAGCTGTTGTTGGTTTCCATGACAGTGAAGTGGTGAATCCACTATGAGGTTTTCATTTGAATTTTCAAGGAGCTTTCCAAAGTGCCAAATCCAATCCTCAAAATAGATTCAATACTACGGAAAAGTTTTAAAGTTCAGCCTAAAAGCCCAAAGCAGATTCATGCCCCACTGACATGGGAGGCAACAGCTACCACTGCCAGTTTGCTTTCTGAACTTAAGATTCAGAGACCAGAGCTGTCCACAGTGGGATTTGGGGATGAAACTGCTCAAGTGGTCAGAAAAGGACACTTTTAGCAAGAGGAGTAGTCATATCTATAGCTGCCTACTCTTTCTTTTTCCTCCTGTGCCTTTAGCAGGTGCATGCAATGGTTACCATCATCACAACTCTCAGCATGCTGCCAGTGTGTTTTGCTTTACAAAGGACAGTTCTGTGTTTGGGCTATGGTGCAGTAATTTGTTGAAGTAGGACTCTAAGAGAGTCCTTGGGCAGCTTACTCTAAGATGAAAGCAATGGCAAACCTCCTTGGAATAAATCTGGCCAAGAAAACCCCATGAAAGGATTGCCACTTAGGAGCCAGCACGGTGTTGCGGTTTGAGTGTTGCACCAGGATTCTGTGATACCCAGGTTTGAATCCCCAGTCAGCCACAGAAATCCACTGTCTGACCTTTGGGCAAGTCACATTCTCTCAGCCTCAGAGGAAAAGAATGCAAACCTCTTCTAAATAAATCTTACCCTACGATAGGGCCACTATAAGTCTGAGTTAACTTGAAGGCAAACAACAACTATAACTTGTTTAAAGTACTGCCCAGTTCAAGCCTGCTTTAAAGTCAAGCAACCACTGCCATTAACAAAACCTCAGCAACAGACAGTCTTCCCCACTGTAACAAAATTGTAGTTTTATTTCAATTATCATGAGCAAATAGCATCAAATATGTGTTTTTATTTGTCCTCTTTTTGGGTGAAGATGGGACAACAGACTTTGCCAAGTGTCCAGCAGGCTTCTGCAGCTGTGCCTTTAAGCCTGGCCTGGTTTGCAGAAATCAGCAGGTGACAATGGATTGATTCAGAGGTAACATTTCTGAATCCTGACCTTCCAAACTATAGATTGTGCTTAACTATTTTTCTTCTTCCCCTTTCTTCCTTTTATGGCACACACATTCCCTCTCTTCTGCACTGGTGGCAGCAGTCTAAATTTTTCTGACACATTTGACTCAGGCAAACTATGTATTGCACACATTATGGTTTGCTTCTGAGAAATAAATATCAGCATTCTCTGACAGGTACCAAGCATCTATACTCAAGAGACTGAGGAAGGATACTTGAAAAAGAAGCTGAAGAATAAGAAGCCAAGTGTTATCATCATGGAAAGAAGCCTTTGTGCTTTTTCCTTTCACCCTAGAAAGGATCGGCATGGCTGATGGTGAGGGCTAATGGGATGTGTAGCGTAGCAACATCTAGAAGGCCACTGGTTTCTCATCCTTGATTATACCCATCTTTCTTCTAAGGAACACAAAGTGGTGTGATGTACCATGATTTCTCCCCATCCAGCCCCATTTTACCCTCAGAACAAGCTTGGGAAGTAGATTAGGCTAAAAGAAAGGGGCTCGCCCAAAACCTCTTAATGAGCTCCATGGGATTTGAATCTGAGTTTACTTAATCTTAATCCAGCATTAAAACCAGCCTGATGTCCTCTAGATATGCTAGACCACAGTTCCCATCATCCAAGCTGCCATGGCAAGTTGCTGGCTGAGGATGATGGCAGTGGTAGTCCAACACATCAGGGGCACTATGTCTAGGTAGGTTGTTCTAACCACTATACCACACTAATCCTTACACATGATTATATCTGCAATCCTATACCAGTTAATTGCCAGCTCCTGTAGAGTTCAGTAGAGCAAAAATGCATTCAAGGTTCATTTAAGATCTCTGGTAGTACCCATGTTGCAATCCTACCTATGAAATATATCCCACCAGACATTTTTCTGGAAGTCTTCATCAGAGACCTACTACCAATTAAATAAAGTGAATCTTTTAGTGCAGAGGTGGGAATTTGTGACCTATCCCCAATACTGTTGATCTGTGACTCCTGTCAGCCTGAGCCAGCATAGCTAATGATGTGTGTGAGTTGTACTTCAACATTTGGAGGGCCATACATTCCTAGTATCTGTTCAAATGAAGCCATCTTTTTGGAAAATTATCCCCAGATAGTTTAACTGCTTGTAGTCCTTCCTGTATCTACCAAAGGAGAAACTTCTCACTGAATTCAGTGAGCCTTGATTATAATCACTTCTCTATTATAGCCTTAAAACTTGCTGTTGCCATGTGACTTCAAGTCTGTGGTTGGTATTGTCAAATCTTTCCACTTTTGTGCATACGTCAGTCTTGCTGTGGTGATCATATATTGCAGAAGTCTTCCATGATCTTTTTCTATCTGTACAGTTGGCCCTCCAGATTTGCTAGGGTTAGGGGCACAGGACCCCCACAAAATTGGAAAAAAAACACAAATATCAAAATGTGCATGTCTGTCTGTGGGAACAGAGCCAAGGCATGGTGGGGAGAGCAGCACTCAGGATCCAAACTAGGTCAGGGAAGGAAAAGGAAAGGGAATGGGTTGGCATGGTGGCCCTTCAGTTTTTCTCTCACTCATCTCCTTCCCTAGGTATGGAGGGGCATCAGGAAAGGATTTGTGGTGCTGAGAATTTGGGCTGTGAACTGTCTCCAGCTGGCCAGGCTGGTGGAGGAGGGGGACGTCCAAAGGCAGGTTTTTAAAGGGATTCATGGCCTGATTGGGGTCAGTGAGAGGAAAGTTCCCCCAGAAAAGAAGCACTTGAAGTGAGGGGGTAGCTGTTGGAGAAACTCACAAATAATCAAATCCATGGAAGTAAAACTCAAATGTGGAGAACCTACTGTATATCTTTAAGTCCCCCCCCAAAAAATCTCAGATTTCATTTGGAAATTCTTTTCAAAACCCTTTGCAACAATGTATGTATTTGTATCTAAAACTTTTTAGCTTTCTCACAAGTCCACCAGGCATGATAGAATGTCTCTTCTTGTTTTTCCACATTGCCAAATGCATTAGCAACATCTTTACGCATCTTAGACCAGTAGTTCTTAACTTGGGGTCTGCAAAGCCCTCACATGGGTCCAAGAAGCTGTGCTGCTAGACACCAACAGCAGTGGCAGCAACAGGGATGTGGCAATGGGGGGGCTGGGTGCCAAAACTGTTCCCTCATTTGCAAATGAGGTAGCAGTTTCGGTGTGTGCACACACCTGCTGCTGTGTCCCTTTCATCAGGGATATGGCAGTGGGGGGTGGTCTCAAGGGACAAGGTGGCAGACATGTGCACAAACCGAAACTACTCCCTCATTTGCAAACAAGAGAACAGTTTTGGTGTCCACGGACACTGTGCTGCTGCGTCCCTGAGGAAAGGGACATGGCAGCCGGCCACATGCATCCAAAGGGACATAGAAGCAGGCATACGTTAGCAAATGCTGGAGCAGTTTGGGCACACTCACACACCTGCTGTCTTGTCCCTCAGCACCCAAACCCCCTGCTGCCACATCTCTGATGAAAGCAACATGGTAGCAGGCATGTGCACACATCCAAATTGCTCCCTCTTTTGAAAATGAGGCACCTGCACCCCACCACCCTCGTGTCACTGAAAAAAGAGATGCAGAGGCAGGCATGTGCATGCACCCAAACTATGACTCTGGAGCACAGGGTTTGAATCCAAACTTGGCCATGGAAACCCACTGTGTGATGGCAGGCAAGTCACATTCTCTCAGCCTCAGAGAAAGGAAAAGGCAACAAATCTTGCCAAGACAACCCCCATGATAGGTTGACCTTAGGATCTCCATACCTCAGTTTTCAAGAGGGAGAAAATAACCTCCCCCTGTCAGCAACACTTTGTTGTTGTGCTCCTTCAAATTACTTCTGATTTAGGACAATGCTGGTTGTTGGGAGGTTGTTGTTGGGGTTTTTGGGGTTTTTTTTGCAAGCTTTGTTCAGGAGGGGTTTCCTTTTGTCTTCCTCTAAGGCTGAGAAAATGTTTTTGCCCAACATAACCCAGTGTTTGAACAGGAATTTGAATCCTAGTCTTCAGAAGTCTTCAATAAATAGATGAATATTTGAATATTTAAATAATTTTTGAATATTTAAATCTATATTTAAATATTTAAATCTTCGGTTAAGTCTTGGGGGTTCCCAGCAACAAATTATATTTACAGGGGGCTCCCAGGTAAATAAAAGATAAATCTCAGGAATCACATACCAATGATACATCATTTTATAAAAATTCTCTTGAAGATTTTAACAAACACATTTTAAACCTTTTATCTACATATGCTTTCACTGTTCCATCTGTATGCCCAAATTGTTTATCCCATTTAAACATACACTCTTTAATCCATTCTTCTTCCTTATTCAATTTAAACAAACATTTATACATGTGACCTGGGAATCAATGTCCCACTTCTTCCTCCCCAAAGTCCAGTGGGAGGGGGGCTTTTAAAAAAAGGTTCAAGAAGGGCACACACCTTGATTTAAAAGAGAATCATGATTTCTAGAATAAAATCTCTATGTTCTAACAACAGAACAAAACAAAAGATTCTATGGTTGTAGGGTAAAAAATGGACAGGAACCACATGGCCCAGGGTACAGGCTGCTTGAAGGATTGTATCTTCCTATATGAGCTGCTTGAGCTTTTACAATCTTCAGGGGAGGCCCTTCTGTCTGCCCCCTGTGTTCCTAGGTTTGTTTGGTCAGCACAAAGGAGAGGGCCTTCTCAGTGGCTGATCCCAGACGTAGAAACTCCCTCCCTTGAGAAGTTAAGATTGTTCCCTCTTTGCTGTTCAGCTGGCAAATGAAAACTCTCCTATTCCATCAGGCTTTTAGGAATTTACTGCATTGGTCTTTTAATTATGTGTCTTTTAATTAATTTGAAATGGTTTTAACACTATAGGCTGTTGGAATGTTCCTGTATGTTTGTAATCTGTACGAGTTTAATAATTTCTAAGCTGCCTTGAGTCTCATTCTTAGGGAAAAGGTAGGATATTTATTGCTAGTATTATTATTGTTGTTGCCCACCCTGTAGTGCTCAATGGTACACTTCACAGATGAATACCAGGACACACATAGGCAAGCAAAATCAGAGTGTGGTCAAAATTTAAAAGTTACAGGAAACCCCCAGCCTTTGACACCCTATTATTTGACAACTCTCTCTTTTGACACTTGTGAATTAAGGACAAGTTCCATTAATTCGATAGGGGTTCCGTTCTTTCATCAGCTCTTCTTGCCTATGGAGGCTCTCTAGGAGCTGCTTGCATGCATGCACTGCTTGCAAAGTGAGCTGAGAGCGGGGAAAAGGCACTAAGCTGGCTGGGGCCCTTTCCACACGCAGGGACGGATCTTACCACTAAACAGGTTGCTCCGTCCCCACGGGGAGCACGCATTCGCCGCTCCAAATGGCAGCGAATTTTGGCGGCATTCGGCGGCGCCCAAAATGGCGGCCGCCGGCTTCCAGCGGCACTCCGCCAATCAGGGCAATGCGCCAGCCAGAAGCCCGCCCCCGGGCAGCTCTGCAGAGACACGCTAACGCGTCCCTGCAGTTCTAAATGGGGCGCGGCAATGGGGCAACGCGCGCAAGTCACATAAAAACCACTTGAGAAGTGGTTTTTATAAGACTCGCAGCGCCACCCCCGCGGCCGCGCGAGGGCGGTTTGAGGTTTAGAACCTCCCATTTGAGAACCGCCTCGCGGTGTAGAAGACCTCCTGGGGAGGTCGCCCTAGCGCGGGCAATATGCCTGTGTGGAAAGGGCCTAGGAGACTCAGCAAGCAGCACAAGCACAGTCGGTAACAAGTGAGCCTTTATAAATCCTTCATGCTCCCTACAGCACAGTACATGGGTTCTGCTTTTCAACCAATTCTATTTTCTGATAGTTGTTCCCTAACCCATCAGGTAACTGGGAAGCTTGTATTGATGAGGAAGAACAGACAAAACTAGGAGAGGCTGCAGCAGTTTGGTTTTGCCTGAGTGTACAGGAAAGGGCAAGATTCTGCCATTCATTTCCTCTCCCACCTGCTGAACTACTTGGGTGCACACTACTTTTGCAGTCTGAACTCAGTCTGCAGCAATTGAAGTAAGCTGAAGACAAGGTGAGTGAGAAAAGGAAACAGAAGGCAGCAGAGAACAGCTGAAACAGCATAGTTAGCCCTTGCTGCCTATGAAGAATTTTAGGAAGTTTAATTCTTTTGGATAAACTTATTTGGCAAAACTGTCTATTAAAGGTAAGAAAAGAACCTGGATTAGCCCCAGTAAAGTGACAGAGACCCATGAATTTACTAAAACAGAGAAACAGAGGAGGACTGAGGTGTATTTTGCCAATACGGATGCAAAGTGAATGTGAGTAACAGATTTACTGCCTCTGAATTTTCTCTACCTACCAAAAATGAGATCTCTCAGAAGTCTGTGTTGAATCAAATCTCCTCTTCAACTTCTCTGAACTGTTGCTCAAGTAATATTCTGGAACAAGGAGATAGTAGAGATAACCCTCTAGAGCAAGCTGTTCGGAACTCCCTTAGTTATACTATACAACCTTTTCAAGAAGTCTGTCTTTTGTCTGTGGAAAGCTTGATTTTTATACTCCAGTGATTGAATTATGTTGTTGCTAAGGTGGATAGTTTCCAGCAAATTTTGGAAGAGCAAAGCTTGTATGGTAAACAGGATTGGAAGGGCAGAGGATTTTTGAGGTGCTGGTGTTTCTGCAGCATGTCCTTGGCTCAGAGGATATCAAGAAGCAACTGAGGTAGTAAATTATTGTCATGTGCTACAGAAAAATCAACTCCTCCTGGAAGTGCAATGGAATGCTCTCAGATGGAATAGTTGCAAGACAGTATAGTCTCAACTATCTCAGCTCTTACACTGCCAAAGTAAAACAATTGACTTGAGTGATTTCCATTACCAACCCAGTGCAGGAAGAATTAAATGCATACTAATAACATTAGGCAACCTGTTTTTCCTAGTTGACTCTTACAAATGAGCAAATTCTTATGGTGAATTCATTACATTCAAACTGCTAAGAGTTTTCAGAGAGAAGATAGTTCATGATCTCATGACTTCTCTAGAAAAGTGAAAAGCGGCTATGCATGTGAAGATAAAGATGGTAAAAACTCATGCTCTAAAAACCATAATTCTTCTATTTATGGCAAGAGTGAAGAGTTTCAGTGTACAGTAATTCAAAGGGGAAGCTAATCTTATAAATAAAGAGCGTATAAATTTGAAGAAAAAATTTATGAACATTAAGACAAAAACTCAGACACAGCCTTGTAGTACTGATAATGACATAGGGTATTTGCAACAACTTAATACTCCAGCCTTATTGAGTTAGTTAAATACCAATTTACCTCAAGTTACTTCTCTTCAAAACTGTATTAAGTTGCAAGCTCATTGTCTTGATCTTCTAATCAGTGGTAATGATTTGGATAGTAATTTTCTGAGAACCTTAACCCATTGTTACCTCAGAAGTCATAGCAATCACATGCTGCTGTTACTCATAACAAATGGATTTGCAAACAAGATAATACTAAGAGCAGCAGCATTGCACTACAAACTGGGGAGGTATCCCCATTAGCAACAAAAACCCCAAACCCCCTTTTGTTTGTAACGGAATTTAATTTACCAAGGAAACAGCCTTTGTTACCTAAACAGCCATTGGATAAGGTAAAGGATGTACTAGGATCTTTGCTTGCTGGAGACCTCCAGTTTGCTGCTCTTGCCGCATGGACTTCTCCAGCTGCTTTTACTGATTAGAGATTGGAGATGGAAAAGTCAGTTTTGGATGATATGCCACTAGATATGCCACCCAGGAGGAGTTGCTGTCTCAATTAATTGGACCATCACCCAGTGAGAATCAACTGCCTTTGGTAAATACATTTATCGAGGCCACAGTTGACAATGAAATTGCCTGACAACAAAAAGACCAGTGTAAGATTGCCCTTCTAACTTGGAATGTGCCTGGTTGACACTGATAGACACTCAGAGACCCCAGTTTCACTGTCTTACTATCCTATTCTGATATTATACTGATTCAGGAAATTTGGTTCACTGGAGAACTGTCATTAAATGGATTCCATTCCTTTTCTGTAAGGGCAGAATCAGGAGCAAGATATGGAAGAGCAAGAGGGAGTTTAAGAATCATAATTTCTACAACTTTACATGCTACTATAAAATGTATGGGGACACAACATCTCATGAAAACCTCTCATATATTTTTTTAAAAATATGATTTATAAATAATAACATACATTTCCAAGATTGTAGGCAATACACCTACACACTTCAGGTGACACATTAAAGTGTCACATCATTTGGAAAGCCCTGACTTAACCTAACACAAATACTGCACGAAGGGATCCTTGCTTAAAGTAAGATGTAATCCTCATGGCCGTCTTACTAAAGCTATAAAAAAACAAGACAGGAATTAAGCAAGGCTGTATACTGGCACTACTCCTGTTTGATTTTTATATTAATTCTGTGGTGAGCCATCTTCATAACATCAACTTTCATGCCCCAAAATTAGCTGAAAGAAACATTGCTGTGCTGTTTTATGCAAATGATGCAGCTATTCTTTGAAGAACACCTACTGGCCTTAATAGAGCACTGAGAGCATTGTCTTGGTACTGTAAAGAGGGCCATTCAGTTCTCAATCATGAAAATACTAAAATTATGGTATTTGCCAAAAAGATTAGGGGGTACTCTTGGAATATAGAGGGTCACAAGATTGAACAGGTGACTTGTTTCAAATATCGGCGTAGTTTTCCATTCTACTGGAAGCAGGAAAGCTCTTGGGGATTATGTTGCCAATATTGCCTAGAGAAGTTCAATAACTATTAAAAAAAAATTAGGGCAAGAGAAGGCCATTACATTCTGGTAGCTCTCAAATTATTTGAAGCAAAGCCAATAGAAGAAATGTTGTATGGTGCCCAGCTAGGCCCTTTCTCTAATGTTGCACCATTAGAATTTATAACAATCTAAATTTCTGAGATCGGTATTTCAGGTCCCCAAATGTGTTGCTACTGCCACTTTACGGTTGGAGGAAGGCCTTATGAAGATACAGGCTAGAGTATGGATGTCCATACTCAACTATTGACTCAGATTATCATTTTCACATGTTGGTCTTGCCCCATTAGTTATGAAGGACAAGTTTCAATCCAAATGGAGTCAATTAGTTACAACTAAAATTCTGTCTTTGAGTCTCTCCCTTGATCTTCTGCTTAGCAAAATAGCTATTAAACTATGTATTGCTGATACAGAGTGCGAAATGAATTAAGTTGGGTCCCTTTCCTTTATTGCCAGTGAAAACAGTAGGTACCTTATAGCTTCTATGGCATATATAAGCAATCTAAAAGTACCTGAACATCAAAATGTCTTTATTTTGGCATGTTGTCATGTTCTTCTTTCAACTATTCTTAGAAAATCTTAAGATCATAGAGTTGGAAGAGACCATAACAGCCATCAAGTCCAACCCCCTGCTATGCAGGAACACACACTGAAAGCACCCCCCAGCAAATGGCCATTTAGCCTCAGCTTAAAAACCTCCAGAGAAGGTGACACCATCACACTCCAAGGCAGCATATTCCACTGTCAAAGGACTCTTACCATCAGGAAGTTCTTCCTGGTGTTTCGGTGAAATTTCTTTTCCTATAGTTTGAATCCATTGCTCTGTGTCCTAGTCTCTGGAGCAGCAGAAAGCAAGCTTGCTCCCATCTTCAACATGACATCCCTTCAAATATTTAAATACAGCTATCATGTCACCTCTTAATTCTTTTCATCAGGCTAAACATACCTAGCTCTCTAAGCCACTCCTCATAAGGCATGGTTTCCAGAGCATTCACCATGTTGGTTGCCCTCCTCTGGACACGTTCCAGCTTGTCAATATCCTTCTTGAATTGTGTTGCCCAGAACTGGACAAAGTATTCCAACTGAGGTCTAATCAAAGCAGAATAGAGTGGTGTTATTACTTCCCTTGATCCCGACACTATAATCTTATTGATGCAGCCAGAATCACATTGGCTTTTTTAGCTGTCGCATCACTGTTGACTTGTGTTCAGCTTGTTGTTGACTAACCACGTTTCTGTACTACACTGTTATAGTGCTTTTATTCCACTTTCAACATCCTGTGGAATTCCAGGGTTTATAGTTTACTGAGGCCACAGAGCTCTCTGGCTGAGAACTCTAAATGCCCTTCCCTAAACTGCAAGCCCCAGGATTCCATAGGATGTTGAAAGTGGAATAATAGCACTATAACAAAGTAGTGCAGAAAGGCCCTAAGACTCATAGATCCCTTTCACATGTACTGTTTTCAAGCCAGGTGTCTGTGATAACTGAAGCCCCTGTCAGAGCTGCTGCTGATGAGCAGCAGCTGTTGGTCCGTGTGGCTCTAGCTGGAGATGAGTCCTGCGGCTCAAGAGCTCCCCCTGCTGCCATGGACCAAGCAGGCTCGGACGTTCCTCTGCCTGCTCCTTTAGGGCAACAGGGATTCAGCTGTGATCTTGAGGATGCCCTGGAGCCTGCGTCAATCAGCCCACAAACAAGGCGGAGACTCAAGAGAGCTGAGCAAAGGGAAGCTTCCTTGGTTAAGTTCAAGAAGTGGTGACCGGCCACACCTGCACCTGGGCTATATAACTACCTGCCTGGAAGCTTTCCTTTGCTTGTGGCAAACTTTCTACACGTCCTCTCCTTTTCCGTTCCTTGCTTCCAGCATCCAGCTCCTGATACCTTGGATTGATTTCTTGGCTTCTGACCCCTGGATTTTGGATTCTGACTATGGCTTTTGCTTGTCACTCAGGCTTAGGTAAATGGACTCCCTTTGAGTAATTGCTTGCTTTGACTCCTCCTGGTGGGACTCTGCTATCTCTCTCTCTCCCTTCTCTGGCTGGCTTGCTGCCTGGGTCTCTGACTCTGATAGTGTCATCCGTCTTATATATGTGCATTTCCTTCTTTCTTCCAAAGTGTAGTACCCTACATTTCTTGCTGCTAAAATCCATTTTGGTAGCTTTGGCCCAATTCTCTAATCTGTCAAGGTTAGTTTTAATCTGATCCTGTCTTCTGGGGTATTAGCTATCCCTCCTAATTTGGTGTCATTTGCAAATTTGATGAGCATGCCCTCTATCCTCTTATAGCACTGGGTCTAGGACAGAACTCTGTGGCACCCCACTAGTCACTTCTTTCCACAATGAAGAGGAGTCTTTGGTGAGTACCCTTTGTGTTCAGCTGGTCAGCCAGTTACAAATCCACCCAATAGTAGCTTTAGCTAACCCACATCTTACTACCTTGTTTGCAAGAATATCACGGGGGACCTTGTCAAAGATCTTACTGAAATCAAGATACACTATATCCACACATTCCCTTCATCCACCAAGCTTGTAACTCTAAAAAAACAACAACCAGATGAGATTAGTCTGGCATGACTTTTTTTGTGAAACCTATGTTAATTCCTAGTGATCATGGCATTTCTTTCTAAATGCTCATAGGCTGTCTGTTTAATTATCTGCTCCAGGACCTTTCCTTGTATTGATGTCAAGCTGACTGGGCAGTAATTGTTTAGGTCATCAGGCAGGGAGAGTGCTGCAGTTGCAGGAGAGGTGCAAGGGCCACATGAAATGGCTATCTGGGCTGGATTCAGCCTGTGGGCCTTGTGTTTGACACATGTGGTCTATTTAATAATCTGCTTTAGGACCTTTCCTGGTATTGATGTTGGGCTGCCTGTGCAATAATTGTTTCGGTCCTGTTTTTCCCCTTTTTGAAGATGGGGACATTTGCCCTCCTCCAGTCTGCTGAGACTTCTCCTGATCTCCAGGAACTCTCAAAGATTATTGCCAGCGGTTCTAAAATTACATTGGCTAGTTCTTATAATACCTTTGGATGTAGAGCATCTGCCCCTGGTGACTTGAATTCATTAAGAGTAGCCAGGTATTCCTGTACTACCTCTTTACCTATTCTGTGCTGCATTTCTCCTATTCTATCATCTGTTCCATATTCTCTGAGGTGAACACTGTTTTTCTTTTTGGGAAGAACGAGGCAAAGACGTTGAGTAGTTCTGCCTTTTCTCCGCCTTCTCCTCACAGTAGCCATGCCATCTTCTTATTTTTCCTTTTGCTACAGACATAACTAATTAATTAATTAATTAAAATAAAAAAAATTCCTTTTTATTGTTTTTAACCTCCCTAGCAAGCCTATTTTGCCCTTTAGCTTTTCTGACTTTTTGCCTACATGTCCTGGCTGTTTGTTTGAATTCTTCTCTGCTGATTTCCTCCTTTTTCCATTTCTTGTACATGTACCTTCTTGAAGATCCCATATTTGGAGAGACATTGCCCCTGTGATTCTGGTTAAACAGAAGCAGTAGAACATTCCTTTTTCAGTGTTTATACTATAGTGACCTATGAAGTGATCTTATTTTGCCAGCTGTCCACAGATATCCAGGGCATTCAGAAAAGTCATATGTTTCTTTACTGCTTTCAGATACCAATCCTATTATAACTTATAAAGTGGCTAACTTTTCTGCAGTGGCAATTAAAATTCATTGGGTGATGACTTTTGCGCCATGGATTAGTATAATGATTGTCTAGTTGGGCTGTGTTAGGACTAGTTGGGTTCTTTTATCAGAGAGATTAATACTTATCTATATTTGTATCCTTAGGTATATTTTTATTGGCATTTTATTGCTCTTAATCTGGTCCATGACCTTAACAAAATATGTATCTATCAGAAACTGGGACATTTTAAAAGCAGCTGAAAAAATTAATCAGGATTGTCCCTGCCAAACTGGGACAGTTGGAGGGTATGTATTTTCAACAACCCCTTCTGGGCACAACCTTTGAAGTAGGCTCAAGCATTGTCATCTTGCTAGAAAAAAATGTGCAATGCCAGTGCAGGGCTGTGTCTCGCTTATTGCTTCCAGCCTGGACACTGAACCAGTGTGATCAGGACTGCTGGCAAAAGTTCCAAATCAGTGTCTTTGTAGCTCTCTGGGAGCAGGCGACTTTCTTTCACCAAGGAAAATTCCAGAGAGACATGGCACACATTGTACAGCTTTATTCATTCCATAAAGGCATGTTCATACCCTTCTTTATGTTTAAATTATTTACGCATTGTAATTTGGAATTGTTGATATTGTTTTATCTGTTTTACTCATGATGAAAGAGAGGGATAAAAATATTATTTTTTGTAATTTATTTCTACTAACAACCAACCATATGGAATTATAATTATGAATGTACAGGTTATTACATAATAATAATCATATAGAATATCTAATTTTTAAAATTCTCTGTATAATAAATGGAGACACTCTTACTTTACACCAAACGTATTAGTATTTGTTTCTCTATATCGTATTACTGATAATATAAATCACAGTTGATCAAGGTATGTCCCTATTTATAGTTTTCTCTTGTCTCAGAGCACTTCCAAGAGGAGGGATAGAAATATGTTAATAAAATAAATAAATAAGCAACTCTTGGAAGCCTATATGCTTATAGAAAAATATTCTAAATTTCTAAATTCTGCTATTCACAACAGTATCCTAGCCAAATAGTAACTGAACCTGCAGTTGTTACCCTGTGAATTGGGGGTCCTGGGAGGGGCGCCCAAATAACCAAACAAACACAAACAAGATGGAAATTAACTTGAGCACTCTCTTAGCTAGCGAGAGGCAGGGTAACTTAGCGAGGATCTTTTACCCAATGTATACAGCATCAGGTCAGTGAGCAGACAACCAGTTAAAATAGCAACAAGAATATTTATTAGCAAGCAGGCAAGTTAATAAGAAAACACAACCTCACTACTAAATAAGAAACAGGAAATAAGAGTTTTGGGGGAATGGGTGATACGCCACCTTTCTTGTAGTCCTGAAGAAGTCCAATTGGAGAGAAGGAAACTCGGCATGGCAGCTGAGGGGAGCTCGCAGAAGAAGCAGCAAGGCGGGATGGAAGTCCAGTGAAGTCCGAGGAACTCTCGGAACTGGGCGTTTTTATTAGGGGAAGGCATGACCGTAGGCTAGTCTGGTCTTGGGTGAAAAGAATGAGTCTTGAGCTGGAGACAATGTCTCCAAAAGGTCAGAATTTACATGATTGAGTTATGGTCCGAATTGACAATAGTATGGCCAGTATGTAGATGCGGCTAGCTTGGCAGTTAAGCAAGCAGCTCGCCAGGGTGCCCTCTTGGGGCAGAGATCTCTTTGTTTTAATACACATTCGTGATGAAGGTGTTTGTTTCGGGAGGTCCCCTAAAGCAGATCTGGCAGTTTCTGGCTTACCTTGGTGTAAACAAATATGACTCAGCGGATAACAGCCATGCTTAGCTTCACGCTTGTTCAGTGGCCTCACAAACACTTGGCTGGTGGCAGAGCAGGGCCAAATTATGATATCAAAATGATATCTGAGGTTACCAAAGGCCAGGCCAGTACACGGTGATAACAATCCCTCCCGAAAATGGGCAATTTGACACAAATTGATCATTTTCCAATAAAACCTTTGAAATGAATTTTAATGCTGAATAGAGGACTGCAGATTCCGGAGACATATCACACCAAGGGATTTGGCAACATTTCTAACTAGTAAAAGCAGTCCCTAACTAACAACATCCTAACCCTAGCTGTATACAGGAAATGTAAGAGGTACAGTTGCTGTAACAATGCAATGGTTGGTAAACAATAAGCAATAAGAATGTGGGCAATACAATGAACAATTTTGAAACAATGAACAGTGCAAGCTGAAACAAGCGAAGAAATGGGGGCAATTACTTGGTAATCCAATGAAAAGTGAATGCGAGCTAGTCCAAAAACAATCCAAAATATGCTGTCGCTCGGGCTGAGCGTGGGCAAGTTAAATGAACAACCAGTAATCCAAAGCAGAGAAAAGCGGGCAGATCCAATGAACAATTGGCAATCCAGTAATGCAGGCAGTTATGCAAGTAGTTCCGATGGTAAACAAACAGTCCAATAATGATACGGGCAATGCAAACAAGTGTCCGTAATCCTGGGTAGATGAGGCATAAGCAAAGTCTTTGCACCCTCCCCCCGGAACAGGAAAGTTCGGGGTCTGGAGAATGTAGACATATAATGGTTCCAGTGGGGCTGGAACTATGGCACGAGTCCGGGAAAAGCAGGAGCAGCAAGAAGTCCAAGTTGTAGTCGAGCTAGCCAAAGCATGCTAGCTCTCTTCAGGAGCGAGTTTACAAGGCAGCAACAAAAAACAGTTCAAACAGGAATGCGGGCAGTGGAGTCTGTTGGGGCACGACCGGCTGGGGTTCCCAACTGCAGCAACTGGAACAAGTTGTCATCATGGGCTTGGTTCCTCAGCTGGAACCATGGTGTATCTGGACTCACACACCTCGGGGGCGGCGGACGGATCTGGGGATGACCTTGGCTATCTGGAATCATCGACCTATTGCTGTGTAGGAGAGAAGACTGGCACGGGTTATAGCAAATGCGGACATTCAATGCAAATTATTGACACAGAGCCTGTTGGGAGTTGGGTCCAAATTGCAAAATCCAGGAATAATGGGAACCTCAGTGGGTTTTAACAAAATGCCAGGCAAAGGTGCTAACATGGAGGAGACAGGGGTGACTGTCCCAGACCTTGGTTACTTTAAGGTGGAAGATGGTCTGACCGCACCTCGGTAGAGGGGGCCTCCACGCAAGGGTACCTTCTGTGGTAGCTCTGGGCCTGCAAATCTTGCTTCCTCCAACATTTCACTAAGGAGCTTGTTTGAAACAATCACATATAAGTTGCTTCTGCTGAAGCCCTGTTTGCAATGGCAATGATACCCATTGGCACAGCGTGACTAGGTTGGGCTCTGGTCTTAGCTGAACTAGGTTATACTCTGGCCTTCGCCTGGCGGCGAGGGTTCCCAAACCAGTTAAAAGACAGAAATCAAAACCAATCCAATGCAAGCACAGGCTGCGCTTGCTCGTTGCCAGAGCAGACGTTGACGCTACTGGAGATTGGCCAGGATGGATGGGTCTACATATGCAAATGTTCTATTAACATATGCAAATTGAAAACAATGCAGTGGGGCCAAGCATCTTGCCAATTGTGTGCGTCTCTGGCCCTTATGGGGCATCGGAGAATGGACATACTGTTTTGGAATGTATGGCCGAATTGCGTTACAAACTAGGGAGCGGCCAAGACTGTTCTCACCCTAACAGTCTCAGCATGCAAAAAGAAAGGGGATAGAGGTCTCTCCATGGCAGAAACCATTCTGGGCTGTAGGTCGGTACTCCAAAGTCAGACCTGGTTCTACTGAGAGAGTTGTTAAACCCTCGTCGCTACGCCTGTACTTCCCAGGGATGCCATTGCACAAAACTATCCCTCAAAGCCAGGGATGGCAGGCGTCCCAGTCGGACCTACACCCTTCCTCAGGGTAATCAAGGCTGACTCTGTAGGCCCGATCTACCTCAGAACCATGAGACTCTACCTGGTCTCTCACCCAAACTGGGTGAAAGAGAAAGAAATAGCTAGCAAAGGGAAAGCAGGTTAGGCAATACCAAGAACAAGCAAACTATATACAAGGCGCAACTATCTACAGAGACGTGGAGTTCGGAGAGGTCGCCACTCCATCTCCGCTCCGCAAACCAGGGGCCGTTCAACCATTGTCGAATGCCTCGTAAATGGAGGCAAATGCCTCGGGCAAATTGACGGCTGGTGCTTCCTTGCAACTCAAGGAAGTCTGGAAAATCAAAGAGCTCACATTGGGTCATTGGGCACCGGGATCTTCCGTCTCTGGGATTGCCACAGAGGTGGGATCAACCGGCTGACCCTTCCATTCTTTCAGTTGTGACATTTAGTAGGTCTCCGAAATTACACGCAAGAGCAGCAGTGCCCATTCCTTGCTGGAGACCCTTTTGGACAAATCAAAGAGGAGGCTGGTCTTGGACCTGTGTGCCTCCTGAACTCATGGATGGATGGTGATTGAGACAGAACCAAGAACTGTCTTGGCCCTTCTCAAGATCACTAATGTAAAAAGGCATTGGGTGCCACTGACTGTAAAAGCCAGCTGGCACCAGAACAACTTTACGGAGGGGGAGGCAGTAGCCAAGTCTGTCTCCGTGGCATTTGGAACTCTCTGTTTTAGAAATCTCCCAGGCTGGACTCCAGCAAAGGGGAGTCTGTGGTGTCAAGTTGGGGGGTGCCAGGGTGAGTGCCGTTGCTAACCTGGGCTCTGGCTGGGCAGGAGCCTCTCGCTGCTTAAATTCCCAGTCTCCCTTGGGATTTCCCCAAAGGATGACGCAGAGAGGGAGGACTCTCCTGGCCACAGCCTCAAGAAAATCCTGGGGGAAACTGCTGGTTCCTAGCTGGGGTGAGAGCAGGGACAATGGAGAGCTTTGGAAGCGTGGGGCTGGCTTCCGCTGGCAGTGTGCTCTCCCTTTCCTGGTGCTCACACATGCTGGCAGTGCCCTGTGTCTTGTCAAACTCGGTGGGGGCATCTTCCTGAACCTTAGCCTGGTGCGATCCTTCTCGGTCCTGTGAAAGCACGGTGATCTCTGAGATAGCAGAATTTGCACTCTGGGCTAAGTCAGAAGGAGGGGCACTCTATTTCTAGTGTGCCCTGGGCGCTTGTTTCCCTTGAAGGGCTTAGGTTGCCCCCTCCCCCGCCATATCCAGGCAAACAGATATCCGGCTCACCCTGTCTCATCAGGTTTGGGAGCAGCACTTTTGACGCTGCTCCGGAGTCTGCAGGAGGGGTGGCAGGGTTCTTTTCCCTATAGGTCCCAGTGCCTGTCTTCATCGTGGATCTACCCCGTCTGTTGGGCTTCAACTGAGCCACAACTCGCTGGGAAAGATCCTGGGACCGAGGGCAGCCCCCTAGTCCAAATCCAGCCTCCAGCTGGAGGTGGGCCGTTCGTCACGGTCTGGACCGGCTGTCTACCACCCGCTGCCAGCTGTTTGTCTAGAGCTTCGAGAAGCTCCGACATGGGCCGCTTGTCAAACTGGGTCATGTCCACTCCGCAGCGACGTAACATGCTTCAGACTCTGGCTCTGTCCATGGAATACGCTTGAGTCATGGGATCGTACCCACCAGACATTTCCCTAGGAGAACCAGACTCAAGAGACGGTTTAGGGGCAGTGGGCTGACCACAGGAGTCCCTTTTCTGCCACTGCCTGTCCTGTCGGGGAGCAGGGCGCGAGTTCCAGTTCCCTTGAGGAACAGAATTCAGCATGGACTTCCTATGCTGGGAATGGGGTCTGTAATTGGAGTATGTCACCTCTGATACGGGTTCCCAAATTCCCGGGGTCTCTCCTATGGGCCTTTGGGGGAGGATGGAGGGAGCCAGCCTCTCGCAGCAGCTCGGCGACCCTGCGGAGGTTGTTCCCAAACTCTTCCCAAGGTGTCGTGGCCAGGTCCACCAAGCCCAGGGCCAATCTTGTTTCGCGGTTCAAGCCTCTGTACAACAGTCTTGAACTCCACGTGATCAAAATTGTACCCGCGAGCCGTCAGGGGTACTTTCTCGGTCAGAATCGCGAGTAGCTGCTTCCGTGCCACGTAAGCTTCAGGATTCTCATGAGGATCCTGCAGTTCCATGACATAGAGCACACTCGCACTCTGTCCGGGCCAAAGGATCCTCACTACCTCTCGCATCCAGTCATGTGCCTCGAGCCTAACCAGGCCTCGAGCCGCCACGGCCGATTCAAGGGTAGGGAACTCCGAAGGGGACATGCAAAGGCGGGTCAATTGGGTCAGGTCCTGGCCATTGGCCGTTGGGTGAGAGTGTGTCACCGCGTTTAGCCACATGATGTCGGTGGACCAATTCAAAGGGCCCAGCTGGTCGGCGATTGCCTTCACCTCAGTTGCACGCCAGGGGACCCTAGTCTCGGTGACCTGTCTCTCCTGGGTTTCTGCACTACCTTCACCAGCGGGGACGGTCCTGCGTGTCATGGACCGTGTCTCAATCAGGTGAACTGGCGGCTTAGGGGCATCCCAGTCCGGATTATGAGGAGGGGAAGCCAGAGCGTCTCCTGGCAACGTGTCCTCGGACAAGTCTGGGGCAAAACTCGGGAGCAGCTCCGGACATATCTCCGAAATTAGGGCCTTTTGCGTCTGGAGCTGACTTTCCAGGACAGCAATCTGCTTATGGCAGGCTGCATGACTAACAGCCTCTTGCTGTTCCTTCACCTGACCAACCATAAACTTGGCCGCAGTTTGGGCATGATCAAGCTCAGCTTCTAAGGCATGGGCTTTCTCTTGCCAAGTCTGGGAGACTAGGGTGACATCGCTCAACTTCTGGGCTGAGGCCTGCGCAACGGACACAAAAGTTACCTTGTCCGCTTGCAAGGTCTCGATCTCGGCATGAAGCTGGGCATTCTCCCTTTCCACTTCTGCTAGCTTCCCTTGGGTCTCAACCAGGGCACTACTAGTTCCCGTGTGCCTCGAGCCTAACCAGGCCTCGAACCGCCACGGCCGATTCAAGGGTAGGGAGCTCCGAAGGGGACATGCAAAGGCGGGCCAATTGGGTCAGGTCCTGGCCATTGGCCGTCAGGTGAGGGCCAAAATCCCCAAGCTGCCAACGAATCCTTCGAAGGCCCGAATGGGTTCTTTGATTTACGCGCCAGGGCGTACGCTTCTCGGAGAGAGGCAAAGGGGTCAGCCGCCTGGAAGACAGAGTCCTTCCAGGGGCACTTTCCTTTACCCCAAACCCATCTCTCCAGTTTCCCATGGACCTCCTCCTCACACATGAGGCCCTTAACTGCAACGGGGCTCTCCTTAGCCATTTCTACCACAACAACACAAAGATTTCCTACACAAACACAACAACAACAAATTCCTACACAGAACAGGACCAGGACCTGGAGTGACGGGTAGGATCACCTAGACCCCTGGGGGAGCTAAGGGAAACGAACTCTCTGGAACTTCTCTAGGGAAGAAGGAAAGGAGCCAATCTCCAACCTGCCCAAACAAAGTCACTTTTGTACACTCAGGCCCAGTTCTGCACCTCGACAGCACTGACGACAAAAGAACAAGGCCAATGGTTCAGGGATGGGGAAGCCACACGAGGCCCAGGGGACCCTTTCACTGAAGGGAGGGTAACGAACCCAAAGGAACTTACTACGCTGTCCGGCCAAACAGCGGGGAAAAAGGGACAAGGAACCCAAGACTGAACTGTTCCTGACTGGTTTTCTGGGTGAGGGGTGCCTCCTCTACCTTGGGCTAAACCGCTAAAACCCACAGCTAGGTCAGGACTCACTACTCGCTCCTAACTAGCTGGCAAATCGGGACGCATCCACAAAGCTGAGAAGCCAGGACTCAACACCCGCACTTTCTCCAATACAAACCAAGCCAAAAACCGAGGGAAATTCACAAGGGGACAACAGGAGGAGTGGGGCTGCCCCTTCCGTACTGTGTGCCTCGTCGCTAAGGTGTTGAATGCGTGTAGACTGTTCCTGACGTGCTAGGCTAAAACACGTTCAATCCCAGCCCATGATAGACCCAAGATGGGGAGGTGGTTCCCAGGACAAGACAAGAGAGGGGTACAGATATCCACCCGATAGAATTACTGCACATACATACAGAAGTCACACACACACACACACACACACGCACACTAACCTGCCTACTGGTGCTCTAAAACAACTCACTGACCGTTCCCTAAGTCAGTACCGTCTGATTTGAGAAGGTTCGCGACTCCTCCTCCTCAAATTAGGGGCACCGGGGTTGCCCGCACTCTCCACCACTCTGTTACCCTGTGACTTGGGGGTCCTGTGAGGGGCGCCCAAGTAACCAAACACAAACAAGATGGGTAAATTAACTCGAGCACTCTCTTAGCTAGCGAGAGGCAGGGTAACTTAGCGGGGATCTTTTACCCAATGTATACAGCGTCAGGTCAGTGAGCAGACAATCAGTTAAAATAGCAAAAGAATATTTATTAGCAAGCAGGCAAGTTAATAAGAAAACACAACCTTACTACTAAATAAGAAACAGGAAATAAGAGTTTTGGGGGAATGGGTGATACGCCACCTTTCTCGTAGTCCTGAAGAAGTCCAATTGGAGAGAAGGAAACTCGGTGTGGCGGCCAAAGGGAGCTTGCAGAAAAAGCAGCAGCAAGGCGGGATGGAAGTCCGGTGAAGTCCGAGGAACTCTCAGAACTGGGCGTTTTTATTAGGGGAAGGCATGACGGTAGGCTAGTCTGGTCTTGGGTGAAAAGAATGAGTCTTGGGCTGGAGACAATGTCTCCAAAAGGTCAGAATTTACATGATTGAGTTATGGTCCGAATTGACAATAGTATGGCCAGTATGTAGATGCGGCTAGCTTGGCAGTTAAGCATGCAGCTCGCCAGGGTGCCCTCTTGGGGCAGAGGTCTCTTTGTTTTAATATGCATTCGTGATGAAGGTGTTTGTTTCGGGAGGTCCCCTAAAGCAGATCTGGCAGTTTCTGGCTTACCTTGGTGTAAACAAATATCACTCAGCGGATAACAGCCATGCCTAGCTTCACGTTTGTTCGATGGCCTCACAAACACTTGGCTGGTGGCAGAGCAGGGCCGAATTATGATATCAAAATGATATCTAAGGTTACCAAAGGCCAGGCCAGTACACGGTGATAACACAGTCCCATAGTCCCTTTTTACAAGGTAAATCTGATTGATCTCAAGGTCTAAGTAGACAAGCTTTTCTCAAACTTATTGCCTTGAAATACTTTTCAGGTCACAAGGAACCCCAGCATAAAAATTATATCTTCAGCTCCTTAAAAAAAAAAAAGTTTTTTTTCCAAGTCATGCTCTCTAGTGGAACCCTGAACTCTGATTGAGAATCCTGAAATAGAAGTATATAGACAGACATTGTAACAGTTGGAAGCAATATCTTCATTTAAACTCTTATTTCATATCTGCTTTATAAGAAAGTGCATTCCTTTTATAGTTAAGATTTAAATCTCTAAATCTTTCCTTGAAATCGTTATTTCTTGGAAAGGTAATCTTCCAACATGGATCTTCTACATTTAAAATATTATTTTCCCCTCCTTCATTCCCTCCCTTCCTTCTTCTCTTTCACACACACACACAAACTTAGGCTGGAAGATGGGCCCCAAAGGTCAAGCAGGGCCACAGAGGAGAGCCTTCGATGGTGTGTTTTGTGCATTCACTATCAAGTTGCCTGTCAATTAATGGCAGCCCCTCTGGCCAACACAAGAAATTTCAAGGTGGAGTCTAACTTCTTAGCAGAGAATTTGAGAGAGTTTAGATGATCATATGCCAGCTTAATGAACTGACATATGAATAAAATTTTTGCCTGTGTGGTTTATCCTAAAATGATGTTTGTGTCTTCAAATCACCAGTCAACTTATGGCAATTCCATAAATTTTATAGGGTTTTCTGAGACAAGAAATATTCAGAGGTGTTTTGTCAGTTCCTTCCTCTGAAATATAGTCTACAGCAACATCCTGATATAAATACAACAGCAAAAGCTTCCTGTTCTAAGGGGTATCCTTTTGAAAAAGGAAAAATCTCTTGAGCTGAACACTGTGTTTAGTAAAAGCAACAAACCTCTCCAGCAATTTATCTCTGCTACAGGATTTGGGAGTGTGCCTTACTGCTTCTGTAAGGACAACCTTGTTTAGAAAGTGATCAAATACACTGGAAAGCAGAATTGTCCTTAGTTTTGGCTGGCTGTTCTCTTTTAGGACAAACGCCAGCCCCAATCCTTATGCCTATATACTTTTAAGTAACCCCTCCTAATATTGCTCTGTTAAATATCAGAGATCTGTGTTATGCTTTCCCAGTGTGCTCTCAGTGCTACCTGAGCATGTCAATTTCTAGTACCCTCGCTGAGGAGGGGAAGGAGAAGCAGGGTGCACCATCCTCTCATTTGTGTCTCCAGGTCTTTCATCTTCAAGATGACTGTTTTTCATGCACTTTAAAATATCTCAGGGGGAGGCCTGTGTTGTGGGTCAGTGGGTATGTATTGAGGATCAGTGGAAAGTTGTACCATACCATACGTGTGTATGTGTGTACGTGCACACACACACATACATATGCAATTCATTTGAGAGCCAATATAGTGTAGTAGTTTGAGAGTTGGACTATAACTGTGGAGACAAAAGGGTTCAGTTCCGCGCCTTGGGTGCATCACATGCTCTCAGCCCCAGAAAACCCTATGATAGAGTTGCTGAAGGGTTGCCATAAGTCAGAAACAACTGACAAGTAATTCAGCAACAAATAATTTATTTATATCCCATCTTTCTCCCAATAATGAGATTCAAATATTTAAAACAATACAGATTAAAGCTATACAAAGTCATTAATAAAATTATATGTATAAGAGTTAATTAAACAGTGATTGGACAATTTATAAAGTTGAAACATTAAACATTTAAAACATCATTGTTAGTGTTGTTGTGTGTTTCAAGTTGTTTCTGACTTATGGTGTCTGACCTAAGGAAACCCTGACACAGGGGTTTTCAGGGCTGAGAATGTATGATGCACCCAAGGTCATCCAGCTGGTTTCCATGGCTGAGCAAGGAATCTAACTCTGGTCTCTAGGATTAAAGTCCAATGCCCAAACCACTACACCATGCTGGCTCTCTTTAAAACATTACAATTCATTAAAATATCATATTCAAACCTTAAAAACAGCACTTTACAGGATTAATACCCCACCACAGTCAATTTTGGCATAAAAATGTTTTGATTTGCTAGCAGAAGGAAAGCAAGGAGGGAGCCATTCTGGCCTCTGGGAAAGGAATTCCAAAGGCTGGGAGCCACCACCACCACCAAGGCCTTCTCCCTTGTTCCCACCAAACAAATCTGAGAAAGTGGTGGGACAAAGAGAAGGGCCTCTCAAGATGATCTTAGAGCTATAATGGGCTCATAAAGGGAGATGCAGATCTTCAGATAATGTGGACCCAAGCCATATAGGACTTTATAGGTCAAACCCAGCACTTTGAATGGTGTCCAGAAACAGCCCACCAGCCAGTGGAGCAGTTGCAATGAGTGAGTTGTGTCTCATGGTAATTAGATGCAGTTAACAATCTGGCTCCAGCTATCTGGGGCCAACTGAAGTTCTTGATGACTTCTCAAAGGCAGCCCCACATAGAGCACGTTATAGTAATATAATGTTACTTCCTGTGGACATCTGTCAGCTCCACGTCAGAGTGAATCTGACAGATTTTATCCATAAAGTGGAGGGCAAATTTTACTAAATGGGAAGTAACAAAGGTATGCCCCACTGTGGCCAGACCTGATTTCTCCAGGAAAATGCACAGTTCTGGTGCTCAAGTTTTAACTGTGCAAATGCCCTCTTGGTCATTGCTGAAATCTGGATATCCCTCCTCAGAGCTTAAGCCATGAGTACTTTGAAACTGTGAACCTCCATTTTCAGGATGAGTGTAACCCTATCTAACAAAGCCTGAATCCTTATTCCCAGATCTATCATCTGACTGACCAGGAACATCTCTATCTTGTCTGGATTAACCTTCAATTTGTTCCCCCTCATCCAATCCATTTCAGCTGCCAGGAACTGGTTTAGCACAGGAATAGCTTCCTTGGAATTGAGTAGAAAGGAGTAATAGAAGTGGGTATCATCAGCATACTGGTAACATATGACTCCAAAACTCTGGACAATCTCTCCCAGCAGTTCTATGTAGACGAGTCAAGACAGAATTCTGAGGAACTCCACAGGCCAATGGCCAAGGAGTTGAACAGGAATCCCCAGCAGAGGAATCCCCTCTGAAAGAGCCCTTCCAGGAAAGAATAGAGCTGCTGTAGAACTACTTCCAAGTTCCATTCCAGAGAGGCAACTCAGAAGGATACCATGGTTGATAGTATTGAAAGCTGATGAGAGATGCAGCAGAACTAAATGGGGCACACTCTCCCTGTGTAGGTCACCCACCAAGGTGACCAAAGCTGTCTCGATTCTATAACCAGGCCTGAAAACAGACTGAAACAGATCTGGATAATCTGCCTCATCCAGGAAGCCCTGGAGCTGAGAAACTACCACATGTTCTAGTAAAAATGGAATGTTTAAGACTGGCCTATAGTTATCGAATATAGCAGAATCTAGGGCAGGGCTTTCCAAACGGTGTGCTGTGACATGTTAGTGTGTCACCTGAAGTGTGTAGGCGTGTCGCCTACAATCTTGGAAATGTATGCTATTGTTTATAAATCATATATTTTTAAAAATATATGAAAGGTTTTCAGGAGATATGTTGTGTCCCCATACATTTTGTTATTACAATTTATGTATCCGTTTGTATCTCTTATAAGGAGTTAGTTTAACCTCCAGTTTGCTAGTAAAACAGAATTGCTGTGTCGCGAAATGATGCATGTCTAAAAAAGTGTGCCACCAACGTGAAAAGTTTCAAAAACTCTGATCTCGGGAATGTTTTTTCAGAAGACGTCTTTCCATAGCCTCTTTCAGATGTGCCTCTTTCCATAGCCTCTTTCAAGGTGCGGCAGCTGGAGGCACAGGTTTCTAATCTTCATCTTATTAGGGAAGGTGAGGACTTCTTAGATAGGGCAGAGAGGACCTTCCTGAAGACCGGATATGTGGAGGAGCTGCCTGATGAGGAAATCAGTTCCGTGAGCTAGGAAAGCGATGCTTGGAGGAATGTCACACGGAGAAGTAGAAGGGCCAGGAAGGAAACAGAGACTCTCAAACTACAGAATTGCTTCAACATTCTTGGTGCTGTGAATGATGAGGAACACCAGAAGGAGGGAACACAACATCAGCAAGAAGGAATCCAACTTCGGCAACTGGAACTTGAACACCAACAGGACAGCATCCAACATCGGGAAGACCAGCATTCCCGGCCTCAACACAATGCCCAGGCAATCCTGGAAGAATCTGCTTGTCGAAGAACCCCGGACAGGCCTCAGAGGAGGCGAGTTCTGGTGGTTGGGGACTCCTTGCTCAGAGGAACCGAACCGGCAGTTTGCAAACCAGACAAGCTCAATCGAGAAGTCTGCTGTCTTCCTGGGGCCAGGATAAACCACGTAACAGAGAGGCTAGCCAGGCTGGTCAAGCCCACTGACCGTAAGCCCCTCGTTTTGGTTCACGTTGGAACCAATGACACGGTGAAGCGCAGCTTTCACCACATCACAAAGGACTACGAGCTTATGGGGAGAAAGCTTAAGGACCTTGGTGCGCAGGTGGTCGTTTCATCAATCCTCCCTGTTCAAGGATATGGTGCACGAAGGGAAAGGACAATAGTAGAGGTCAACAGCTGGCTCCGCACATTTTGCCACCGCCAACAATTTGGCTTTTTGGATCATGGCTTGAAATTCCAGGAACATGGGCTTCTGGCAAGGGATGGGCTGCACCTCATGAAACTTGGCAGGAACATTTTTGCAAACAGTCTCACAAGGAGGATTAGCAGGTCTTTAAACTAAGTACAGCTGGGGAGGGAGACAAGATTATTCAGGACAAGGACTCGGCAAGTGCAGGGGGAAAAGGCCCAAATGATATTGGCCAAGTAGGAATAGCATCCAATCGTGGGAGGCGTGGAAACAATGCTATGGGACTTGCAGGAAGGGCACGGGGACTTAAGTGTCTCTACACTAATGCACGGAGTATGGGAAACAAACAAGATGAATTTGAACTCCTAGTACAGCAAAATAAATATGATTTGATAGGCATCACTGAGACCTGGTGGGATGAGTCTCACGATTGGAATGTAGGAATAGAGGGGTATAGCCTATTTTGTAGAAATACACCAAATAAGAAAGGAGGAGGAGTAGCCTTATATGTCAAGGATGTTTTCACCTGTGAAGAGATCCATGACTTGAACACCAGAAGCCAGGTCGAGAGCATCTGGGTAAGAATTAAGGGAGCGAGAAACAATAGGGATATTATAGTGGGGGTTTACTACAGACCTCCAAGCCAGATGGAGGACCTCGATGGTGCTTTCGTAGACCAAATGACTGCACATTCAAAAAGGAGAGATACAGTAATAATGGGAGATTTCAACTACCCGGATATATGTTGGCAGTCAAACTCTGCAAAGGCGGCAAGGTCCAGCAAGTTTCTTGCTTGTCTTGCAGACAATTTCATGGTCCAGAAGGTGGAAGAGGCGACAAGGGGATCAAATATTCTGGATCTGATCCTGACCAACAGGGAAGACCTTGTTAATGACGTAGAACTGGTTGGATCTTTAGGAGAGATTGACCACGCCCTATTAGAATTTGGCATTCAGTGGGGAAGAGAAGGCAAGTGTAGCCAGGCATTCGTCTTAGATTTTAAAAAAGCAGACTTCTGTAAACTGAAGAAGCTGCTGGCTGAAATCCTGTGGTCAAGAATAGTCAATGAGAAAGGAGTTCAGGATGCATGGGAGTTCTTTAAAAGGGAGGTACTGAAGGCACAGGCTAAAACTGTGCCATTAAGGAGGAAAAATGGAAGGCATCTGAACAAACCGGAATGGTTGACTAAAGAGCTCTCAGCTGAGCTAAGTATTAAGAAAAACATGTACAGGAAATGGAAGAAGGGGGAAATCACCAAAGAAGATTATAAGCAAGTAGCCAGGAGATGTAGGGAGAAGGTCAGAAAGGCTAAAGCACAGAACGAACTTAGGCTGGCCAGAGACATTAAAAACAATAAAAAGGGCTTTTTAAAATACGTCCGTAGCAAAAGGAAAAAGAAGGAGACGATAGGGTCACTGCGCAAGGAAGATGGTGAATTAATAACAGGAAGAAGAAAAAGGCAGAACTCCTCAACACCTTCTTCGCCTCAGTTTTTTCCCAAAAGGATAAAAACACTCAACCTGGCGGTTGGGGAGCAGGTGAGGAAGTGGGGGAAATGCAGCACAGAATAGATAGAGAGGTAGTACAAGAATACCTGGCCACACTGGATGAATTCAAGTCTCCAGGGCCAGATGAATTGCATCCTAGGATTTTAAAAGAACTAGCAGAGGTCATTGCGGAACCTCTTGCTATAATCTTTGAAAACTCTTGGCGGACCGGAGAAGTTCCGGCAGACTGGAGGAGGGCAAATGTTGTCCCCATCTTCAAGAAGGGAAAAAGAGGACCCAAATAATTATCGCCCAGTCAGCCTGACATCAGTACCTGGAAAGATCCTGGAGCGGATCATCAAACAGTCAGTTTCTAATTACTTAGAAAACAATGCCGTAATTACGAAAAGTCAACATGGATTTCTCAAAAATAGGTCATGCCAGACTAATCTTATCTCTTTTTATGATAGAGTTACTTGCTTGATAGATGAAGGGAATGCTGTGGACATAGTATATCTTGATTTCAGTAAGGCCTTTGACAAAGTTCCCCATGACATTCTTGCAAAGAAGCTAGTAAGATGTGGACTGGACAGGGCTACTGTCAGGTGGATTTGTAACTGGTTGACTGACCATACCCAAAGGGTGGTCTCCAATGGCAGATTCTCATCCTGGAGAGAAGTGACTAGCGGGGTGCCACAGGGTTCTGTCCTGGGCCCGGTGCTGTTCAATATCTTCATTAATGACTTGGATGAAGGAATAGAGGGCACGCTCATCAAATTTGCAGATGACACCAAATTGGGAGGGGTTGCTAATACGCCTGATGACAGGATCAAAATTCAAAAGGACCTGGACAGATTGGAGAGCTGGGCCAAGGCTAACAAAATGAATTTCAACAGAGAGAAATGTAAGGTCCTACACATAGGCAGAAAAAATGGTATGCAGAAATATAGGATGGGGGACACGTGGCTGGCTAACAGTACGTGTGAAAGAGATTTAGGAGTCTTCATAGACCACAAGCTGAACATGAGTCAGCAGTGTGATGCGGCAGCCAAGAAGGCCAACGCAATTCTTGGTTGCATCAATAGGAGTATGATGTCTAGATCGAGGGAGGTATTGGTACCACTTTATTCTGCATTGGTTAGACCTCATCTTGAATACTGTGTCCAGTTCTGGGCACCCCAATTCAAGAAGGATATGGATAAGCTGGAGCAGGTCCAGAGGCGGGCAACCAAAATGGTGAGGGGCCTGGAAGCCATGCCCTATGAGGACAGACTTAGAGAGCTGGGTATGTTTAGTCTGCAGAAGAGAAGGTTGAGAGGGGACATAATAGCCATGTTTAAATATTCGAAGGGGTGTCATGTCGAGGAGGGAGTGGGCTTGTTTTCTCCTGCTCTTGAGACCAGGACAAGGAGCAATGGATGCAAGCTGCAGGAGGGGAGATTCCGCCTGAACCTCAGGAGGAATTTCCTGACAGTCAGGGCTGTCCGGCAGTGGAATGTGCTGCCACAGAGTGTGGTGGAGTCTCCTTCTTTGGAGGTTTTTAAGCGGAGGCTGGATGGCCACTTGTCGGAAGTGCTTTGAGGGTTTTCCTGCATGGCAGGGGGTTGGACTGGATGGCCCTTGTGGTCTCTTCCAACTCTACATTTCTATGATTCTATGATTCTATTCTATGTGCTGGGAGCCTGCCTTACTGTAAAGAGGTGTTAGTCACTTTCCTTACCCACTCAGCCAGTCTTCATCCGGACTGTTTAATAAGCGATGAAGGGCAAGGGTCTAGCATACATGTGGTGGGTCTCACCTCTCCAAGGATCTTGCCCACATCCTCAGCCTACACAAATTGAAAAGTATCTATCAACGCCAAACAACGCAGACCAAAGTTACATCTATCAGCTCTGTAGTCCAAGTCAGAATGAATCCCACAGATTTTATCTACAAAGTAAAGGGCGAATTTTTCACAGTGGGCTATTGAGTAGCTTACATTCTCTTTCAGGCCAGATTGCAATAGATCCCTAACCACTTGAAACAGCTTCGCTGAACAGTTTAGTGCAGGTACAGTAGTGTTTGCCTGAAAAGCCTGTTTTGCTACTTTTGTTGCCCCACCATAGACCTTCAGATAAATTTTAGCCTTTTTTTATTATTGTTATTATTAAGCAAAAACGTACAAAAATGACAAAAGAAACTACAGTGTAACAATCTAACAAACAACAGAATCACAGAGTTGGAAGAGATCCCGGGGCCATGCAGTCCAACCCCCTGCTATGCAGGAACACACATCAAAGCATTCCCAACAGATGGCCATCCAGCCTCTGCTTAAAAACCTCCAAAGAAGGAGACTCCACCACACTCCATGGAGGCAGCATATTCCACTGCTGGACAGCTCTGACCATCAGGAAGGTCTTCCTGAGGTTCAAGCGGAATCTGCTTTCCTGCAGCTTGAATCCATTGCTCCTTGTCCTAGTCTCTGGAGCAGCAGAAAACAAGCCTGCTCCCTCCTCAACATGACATCCCTTCAAATATTTAAACATGGCTATCATGTCCCCTCTTAACCTTCTCTTCTGCAGACTAAACATCCCCAGCTCCCTAAGCCACAACTCATAGGGCATGGCTTCCAGACCCTTCACCATTTTGGATGCCCTCATCTGGACACGCTGCAACTTGTCGATATCCTCCTTGAGAGAAAAAAAGGAAGAGAAAGAGGAAAAAAAGGAAAGGAATACAAACAATACAAAAATTAAAAAACTAAAAAAAGCTAAAAGTAATTTTTAAAAGCTACAAATAACAAAAATTGGTTCCTGCCCTTGTTGCAAACAGCCCATATTACTTGAACACATATAAGTATTAACCATCATTTTATATCATACTCATTAATTAATGCTAACCATTTACCACCATAATTACCAACATATGCAATTAATTACTAATAATCACTTACATCATAATCACTTATAATAATAAACACTTGTAATTACTTATTGTAATTTATCATTTACTTGATTATATACTTAAACTATCATCAAAAAATAATAATAACTATCAAAAAGTAAATAGTAATAATAACAGAAGTAGTTCATGTAGGACATAACCTTTTAAAGCAATAGACAAAATGCATCATTTAATCCCACTTACACACTTTGCATATAATAATATAAGTTTTAGATTAAAATTTAAGGTTATAAAATCCTATTATCATCAGAGTGCCTTCATTCTTTTTTCTTATTTCAATAAAGCTAATAAAGTCAAAGCTTTTTAATGCAAGAGGGCCAGTCTAGGGCTAATTTAATGTCCACAGAGGGGGTGCAAAACACTTCCCCCCAGGGTCCTCCAAAGCACATTATTGCCTCCACAACCTTGGGAAGTGCAGAAGCCGCTCTGTTCCTGAGTGGATATCTTGCAGGTCCTGATTGAACTGAGCTGGAAATCTTTGGACCCTCTGTCTATCAGAGCTTCCATGGCTTGACATTGTGCCCCCTCAGACACAATGCTTCAGGGTCTGCAATCTAGCACAAGAAATAATACTTATTTTTACAGAAATAATAATAATAATTAACCTATAATCTGCCTTTCCCCAAAAAGTGGACTCAATTATGGTGGTGGCAGCGGTTTTGTTTATTTCTTACCTGCCTCTCCCTATGGATTGAGGCAGGAAACAGTGTTAAGTGGCTAGAGCCAGTTTCGTGTAGTGGTTTAAACCTTGGTCTATGACTCTGGCGACCAGGGTTTGATTCCCCACTCAGCCATAAAAATCTACTGGGTGACCTTGGGCACGCCACACACTCTCAGCCTCAGAAAACCCCATGATAGGCTTGCCTTATGGTATCCAGAAGTTAGAAACGCCTAGAAGGCACACAGCAACAACAAGGTGGTTTATGATTTAAAACAAGTACAATATGGTAAAAAAAAAGTGCACATTAAAATAAAATTGAACTATTCATAATATGAAAACAATTTAAAGCGTACACATAAAAAGTATTTTTAAAAGTTAAAACAATTCAATGAAAACAATACAGGCCCTCTAAAGCCCTTTCTTTGCAACCCTTCAGTTCAGAAAGCTTGTCTGAATGAAAAAATCTGTGCCTGCTGAGGGAGGATAGCAGGGAGGTTATTCTGAAAGAATTTTTTTTGAAAAAATCTAGTTCAGGAGAAAATGAAATTCTTTTTAAAATATATCTGGACTTCTCTTCATGTTTTGGTATGACTGTGTGAAATTAAACAAATTAAAATTAGGTTATGTGAACTTGAATGAATTTGTGCTCCATCCCTAGTCAGAGTTCTCTGACCTGTATTTTGGAATATATTTTAAAAGTTTGTGAATAATGATGTCCTGTCCTTTTATATGTGCAGCTGTTGCAGGTAAAATACATCTACTTGTTGACACCGCAGTGACCTCAGAGTATGAGAAGACTTTTCTTGTGTTTGCAATTGGTCCAATCTGGGACTGGAGCCCAGTATTCAAGATCCCTTGGTGTTCTATTCAGAATAAGCTTGTACTAACAGTTCTCGTGGAAGAAGGTCAAACAAAAACTTGTTTCCACTGTGTGGCATGCTCTTCCCTATGATATAGGACGTGTGCCAGCAGTTCTAATTTTTCTATACAGGTTGAAGACTTGCCCATTTTTGCAAGCTTTCACCTTTCACATTTACAATACTGTACAATACTGTAAACTTTGCAGCTTGATTTTCTGTATTGCATGTCCTCTGGCTTTTCATAGATGAAAATGGGGACACACAGAGCCAGAGTGTGATCAAGATAGCAAAAAATTATTAATGAGGAAGAATAGACAAGCTAGAAGAGGCTGCACCAGTTTGTTTTTGCCTGAATTTACTGGACGTGGCAAGATTCCTCGCCTCCCATTAAATTAATTGAGTCCAAACTACTTTTATACTTTGAACTCACTTTTCAGCAATGGACGTGAGATGAGGACAAGGGAGAAAAGCATCAGTACAAGAGAGAAACTGGGACATTTTAAAAACAGCTGAAAAGAACAGGTTGCTTACCTGTAACTGTGGTTCTTCGAGTGGTCATCTGTGCCTTCACACACTGGGAATTTTCACACATGTGCGATAGTGTTCAGAAGATTCTAGAGCTAAGCAGCTTGGCAGGAACCCCTCCCCCATGCCCGTACTGAGCATGCTCAGCCTGCCAAGCCAACGGTCTCTCATCAGTTCTGGAGTCCGCCAGTGCAGGACCTGAAAGAGGGGACGGCTGGGCGGGTGTGTGTGAGGGCACAGATGACCACTCGAAGAACCACAGTTACAGGTAAGCAACCTGTTCTTCTTCTTCGTGGTCTCTGTGCCTCACACACTGGGAGATTTTGTAGCTTACCAATTGGACAGTGGGTCAGGTCCTAGAGAACAGAAGACAGCACCACACGTCCAAAACGGGCAACTCTCCAGGACCGGCAGTCCAGTCTGTAGTGGCACACAAAGGTCAAGGGTTGAGACCAGGTTGCCACACGACACAGTTCTTGCAGGTCCACTCCTCGAAGGAGAGCTGCTGAAGAGGCCATGGCTCTGGTGGAGTGAGCATGGATCAAAGCCGGCGGAGGCTTCTTGGCCAGTTCATACGCCAGCAGAATGGCCTGAGCCACCCATTTGGAGACCCTCTGGGTGGACACCTTTTGTCCTTTCC
>CAOKZL010003631.1:0-81627 GCA_948472985.1 Iguana delicatissima
TTTGCCCACCAGCATAGGGAATTGGAGGTATTTGTCTCACTCTGCCTAATGGTAGAATTGGTCCTATGTAAAGCAAGACTTGGAACACAACCAACCATACCAGATGTCAGAACCAGTAGTTACATCAGATAGTGAAAAGCATTGCCCTGTGAGGGACTACCTATAGACAAAGGGGCCTAAATACCCTAAAGACATCAGATTGCATCTGACCTTGAAAGCTACGCAGGTTAGTACTTGGATGGGAGACTGCCAATGGTTACCAAGTGCTGTAAGCTATATTTCAGAGGAAGGAACTGACAAAATCACCTTTGAGTTTTCCTTGCCTAAGAAAACCCAATGAAATTCATGGGGTCACCATAAGTTGACAGGTAACTTGATGGCACACACACATACATTTAGAGATAACACATGAGCCAGACCTCATTCTTGCCCTTCTTTGATCCAGCATCATCAACTTTAACATCATGGTGAACATGCTGTGCTGAGCAGACATTATTAGTGGCTGTCTGGGACTTGGTCCCACACATTGTATATAGTTTGATTTGTTAAGCTCTGGCTGGCACTGTTAGTGTGATAATCTTGGCTTCCAGAGAATTCTTAACAAGCTGAGAAAGTACAAAAACACACCAAGAATTCCAATCATAAGAGTTCAAAATAAAGTTACATCATATCAGGAAAGGGAATCTTTACAAGTGATGCCAAAGATGCCTTTGGTCTACACATGTCACATCTGGATATTCATGTGAGACAGAAAGCAGAAGCAGAACCATTAAAAATGGAATGCATGTTGCAGTAAATTTGATTTGATCTGCAGAAAAGGATAATACAACCAGCAATTTAAGCATCAGCTATGATGTCTCTGTCATTGAATGTGTTTGGACACTAAAACAGCAGCATGGAATAGCTCATGACAGGTCCCTGTCATGTTTCCCGTCTTCTGCCAAAAAGAGGCATCTGTGAAATGTGAAATGCACAAGTAAAAGAAATTAGCACAGGTGGTAGTTTCTAAGATATTAGGCCCTTGCTTCTAGCAGTGCTGTATTGTAATGGTCTTCTTTGTATGAACAGCTTTGGTCTCACTAGGTCTTTTGATATACTAAGAACACTCATATTCAGGTCCACATATTTAAGGTGGGAGTCTCAAGACACTGCTTACCTCGTCTCATACGAAAGCAGATGTTCTCTGATTTGTATGATTCCCTTGGAATACTAAATAATGGCCTAAATTCAATTGCTAGTTCCAGCTGCAATAGATCCATTGAATCAGTCCTTTTAATCATAAGTTGATACTGTAGTCATTTCTGCACTACACTATTATAGTGCTATTATTCCACTTTCAACGTCCTGTGGAATTCTGGGGCTTGTAGTTTACTGAGGCCCCAAGAACTCTCTGGCTGAGAATTCTAAAGGCCCCTCCGTAAACTGCAAACCCCCGGATTCCATACGACGTTAAAAGTGGGATAATGGCACTATAACTGTATAGTGCAGAAATGACCTATGTAAATCCCATTGATTTAGTTGGTCTACTCTAGCTGGAAATAGGAATTGGATTTAGGCCAATATCTTTGGTATGTATAGCATATAGGTGTTCTTTCAAAACATTCCTTTTACTTTACTAGCTGAGAACTACATGAGCAAACCAAGAGCACTGGAGACTGGTTTTGATGCACCCCAAGGCCACATCTACCCCATTTGACACTTACTGATAGTACACAATAGTAGCGCAAGAGAATGTACTTTAAAAGATAGAAATTGCTTGGCTCTAGAAATGAAAACCTGGCTTCTCCTGTAGTGTCAACACTGCATGCATTTTGGCAGTAGTCATTCAGAGGACAATGCGATGGATAGTGTTCAGCATTCAACATTCATTTAAGCTGAGGGAAGCAGTCAAAATTATGGAAGTCTATGCCAGATCATTCTTATTTTTTTTCCTCTCACTATTTCTGCTTCCAAAAGAGCTGTGCAATATTGAATTAATTTATATGGGGGAGCATCTGCACAAACATATTCCAATCCCCTGTATAGTATTGATTCACGTAGTATGTCCTTCCTTCTGCTTTTTTATGTCCAGCACACAAAAAAATGTCTTGAAGTTAGATACAGAGAAACAAACATCCTTTCTTTGCTAGCCACACTATTGATTTCTTCTCATGGCATGGGATATATGGTCATCCAGACAACAGCAAATCTAGCCCTGTGGAACAAAATCCAAGTACTTTGACTGGCTGTAGGGGAACAGGAGCTGGAAGTTCAAGATTTTCTGTCTGTTCCTGTTTTTATTAGCCAGCTGGAAAAGATTTCATTTTGTTGCTGTGTGCCTTCAAGTTATTTCCAACTTGTGGTGATTTAACATGAACCTATCATGGGGATTTCTTGATAAAATTTCTTCTGATTTCCCTCTGAAGATGTTAGAATGTGATTTTCCCAGGGTCACCCAATGGGTTTCCATGGCTGAGTGGGGATTTGAACCCTGGTGTCTAGAATCATAGCACAATGCTCAGACCACTACACCATGCTGGATCACCAAAAGATTTCATTATCCACAGGCAAATGAAAAAAAAAACCAGCCACAGCAGTTCCTTTAAATTGTAAAGAAGGATTCAGACTAGAACACTCAGGTAAAACATACTGCATCAAGAAGTTCTGTCAGATGCTCATCTGACAATGTTAAGTGTCATGATGGCTATTATTTGCTTCTATGGGTGATGTATTATGTGAATAGACAGATGGAGGGAAGATGATGATGTTCAAAAATACTAATAACAAAAAACTTAGCATCCACCAAGTCTTATTGCATGCTAGCTTGAAGATGTCAATCTTTTCCCTAACTTCTGTTTTCCTTTCTCATAAATTGTCCCAACTGGATTTAACCTTAATTTCCAAAGGTATTCTATTTGTATCACAATAAACAGAAGGGGATTGAGGCTGTGAAGCAATGGAATTTCCTTCTGAAAGCCTTTTAGAAGACTGATCCATCATTAAGGCATTTCAACATTGTGGGCTCATTGGTTTCTGCAGTCTGAACAAGGGGACTTTTATGGAGATTGTGATTGGATCCAGCTGACAGTGCTCTCTCTTGCAAGGGTGTGTGTGTGTTTCCCTCTGATGTGCACAAACATCAGTGCCTAGAATCATGTTTTGATGGCAAATGTCTATATTATTTAGCAATATTCCTTCCTTCATAGTGGGAAACAGGAGATAGGTGCACAGTCAACCTCTTCTTTTGTCTCCCTGCCCTGTTTTAGGAGAACCAATTTATTGGCAATTTGAAGAGGAAGCAATATGTCAAGTAAGAGTTGAATTCAGGAGCATCTGGAAGATAAGGAAAGTTGGATCCAGATGTAGCCATGCTTAGAACAGATCCCTGAAATTAATGAGACTAACATTACTGACTACTGCTATATGTATTGTATTCCAATGGGTCAGTTTTAATAATGGCTAAGTCTGGATCCAAATCAAGGTATCTCTGTTTTCTTTTTAAACAAAAACTAAGGGGAAGGCACAATTCTATCTGATGAGGCAGAGTTGTGTATCCTAATGTTTCACAAACCAGATGAGAATTAGGCCAAACATCGAATAAGCTTGGGAATGGAGCACTGGAGTTGGCAATAGCTATCTATTTCGTCCTACCTCTCATACTACTTTCTCCCAGTACCAACCCATGGACTGCAGCTAATTATTGTTTTTATTGCTTCTAACTTGTATGCCATCTTCCACGTAGTTTTGTTAAAAAGGAGGCATATAAACATTTGTCTGTTTGTCCTTCTGCCTGCCTATCTATCTATCTGTCTGTCTGTCTATCTATCTATCATCTATGAATCTATTGATTTATCTATCCACTGTGCCAGAACTTCATTTAAAGATATGGATACACACAAATGACAGAAAGGCTTGTGACAAACTAAAAGCCGGCAATAGTGAAGTTTCCTTTGAGAAAAAAGAGAAATAAATCTAGAGGGAAAGAAATGTAAATTGAGGGTTTAAAAATATCTGGAGTGTATGCAAGCTCCATCTGTAAAATGAGGAGGCCAGCTGCTGTTTCTCTGATCTTCAAACATGAAATAATACACACACGCATGAGCATACACACACATACATACATGTCCTTGCTTGTAAATGTTTGGAGAAAACATTTGCAATGTTCTCTTCCAAGATCCGTTTTGTATCAGCTGGGTGCTTGACTGAGGGAAAAAAGGAAGGTTGCCAATAGCGTGCTTGGACCCCAGGTGAATTGAGCTTCAGGGTTTCCTAAACTTCAACTTGTGTTTTCCTGATCAGACCACAAACAAATGTGTGATCTTACATGGGATTCAAAGAATGTTAAACTACTCCCATGAATATTCACAGTAAACTATCTCCCTGCCCTTAATCCAGCATTTCTAATTGTTTGAATTATCTGCCTGTTAGATTATATACCGCCACATGTATCCACTGAATGTACATGTAATCCCATGTACATGTACTCCCACTGAATGTACATGTAATCCCAGTGAGCTCCAATGAATAGAGATTCAGATATGGAAAGTATTGGTAAATACCTGCTTAACCATGGATGCCTTGGGTGAGTATGGAAACATTCTTCATTCATTTAAGAAAGGTTGTCAGCCAGTTCATCTTTCCCCCTTTTGGGCCCTTTCTCTGCAACTCTCTGCACCCATCCCTTAAATCAATCCCTTAAATCAAGATATACTATAGTGTGGGATGCCTTCTAGATGTTTTTGGGCTGCATTCCCTATTGGCTATGTTGGCTATGGCCTAAATCCTTATTGTTAGTTCCAACTGGAGTAGACCCACTAAATCAGTGGGAATTGACATGTTGACTCACTATTCAACAATCCATTCTATGGGTTTGTTCTGATTGGGACAAAGAGGATACATGTCTAGCGCTCATGGGACTTGCAGTTCAACAACAGCTGGAATGCTGTGTGAGTCCCACTCCTGTCTTATATAATATGCCCTTTAGCTGGGTAAGCTGGATTCTTTTGCTGATATTACTGTAAAACACCAACAGGTTTCCCAGCCATCTTTCCAGGATTATTGTAAGGACAGACAAAACAAGTTTGTTCTCATTTGCTCTAAACACAGGAATAAAACTAGTCAGTGGAAATTAAAGGAAAGTAATTTTCAGCAAAACTTGAGAACAAAATTCTTAGGAAGTGTTTGACATACAAATAGGCTTCCTTGGGAAGTGATGTAATGGTGACGTTTCACCCCAAACATTTGGATCATCTCTCCCATAGAAGTTCGAAACCCTAAAGATCAAGTATGGAATGCAGTCCAAGTATGGAAGGCAGTGGTCATGGAATAGAATGGGAAGCACTCTGAGCAAACTTTTGTGAAAGCATCAGAGCCACCTTAATCTGCTTCCTCACCTCAGTCTGACAAGGTGTCCTGAAAGAATATCATGCCAGTGGTACTGAAAGGCACTGAGCACTTTAAAACAATCAAAAAGACTGCATTCCCTTCTCTATATCCCAGTGCAGTTCACCCAACAAGGTGGTTTCATCACATTCTGGTGTCCAGTGAAGAAGGAACAACATAATATCAAAAAACAGGACAGGAAATGATACATTGGTATAAAGGTATGGAAATTTAATCCTTAGCAAAGAGACAGCCTTTTACTTTGGGATCTTGGACAAGATCCTGCACCCAGAGACATAGCTATGGTGAGGTAGCCATAGTTATATCTCCTTACCTTTTAGGCTGCTCAACCCCTACAGCATGGCTATTTCCACACTGCTGGAGAGTGAGGAGGGATGAGTCATAATGCATCCAGCCCTCTTTCTGTAGCTGGGCACACTGCAACAGTCCAGTGTGGGCGGAGTAGCTTGAAACTGGAGGCAGAGACTTTTTATGGTTGCATATGCAATGATCCATGTAAGTGAACTGTGATGTTATAAGGCTGACTTATGACATTGTGATTACTGGACCTTACTGATGCTAGCTCTTATTTTCGTGTGTTGAATTTTCTCAGTAAGTTTATGATATTACTAATGGCTAACGGCAAAACCACCTCTTCCTTGCCTTTCCTTCCTTGCCTAAGAAAACACTATGCAATTCATGGGGTCGCAGTAAGTTGACAGGTAATTTGAAAGTACATATGCACATGTCTAGAATTAGGAAATATTTTCTCCATTGTTTCAGCTATATTTACTAGCCAATATGACCAAACACTGGGGGGAAAAGTTCATGTTGGCTAGGATATTTTTCCATAAAAGTGGCTAGTTCCTGGTGTCACTTCGACACCCTCACCCTTTATTGCTGCAGCATGTTGCCAATATATGAATGTTACCTAGCTTTACTCCTTGTTCTTCTACTCTCTGGGCCTTTCTGCACTATACGTAACAGTATAGTGCTGTTATTCCACTTTCAACAACCTGTGGAATTCTGGAGTTTGTAGTTTACTGAAACCAAAGAGCTCTCTGGCTGAGAATTCTAAATGCCCCTCCCTAAACTGCAAAGCCCAGGATTCCATAGGATTTTGAAAGTGGAATAATAGCACTAGAACAGTGTAGTGCAGAAAGGCCCTCTGTTACCTTGCAGCAGATAGAATACTGTTCCTCTATTCCTCCACAGGACTGATCTCTCAGTTCATGCTGTATAAAAGGGACTCATCTAGGTGATCTTTGGGAGAACCAGAGCTCTGTGATTCTGCCATGGGAGTTGTCTTCTGGCTCAGGATAAACCAGGTCAGTGGAAAAATGAAAAGCTTTTAATTGCCATTGGCATCCATGAGCTTTTTCTCTGTGGGTGGCCGCTGGGCTAGTGAAATACAGTATTGTTTGTCACCCTAACAGCATGGCAGCTGGGTTGGGGTGTGGGGGAGGTTGGGCATCTGCCCTCCTGCTTTGCCGCCTACCCTTGTTGCTATGATATAACATGAAAAAGAGGCTGCTCCCCACTCTGTCCCTTTGTCTGGTCACAGTGACATCTCCATCTAATTCAGCAGTTTCTTCACCATATAATGCTGGTAAGTTGCCAGTGGATTATGCCTCCATTGGCAGATTGTCATTCTCAGGAAAACCAAGTCAATAATGAAGTCTGTTCACATTTCCTGGGACTCTGATTGTTCCAACCCCCACCTCAATTAGTGCTTTCCAAAGAAGAATGCAAATTATTTCGCTAATGGGGGAAGAAAGAGAAAAAGAGGGGAAGAGATGGAGGACAGTAGGGCAGAGACAGGAATGGGGCTGGGAGGGGGACTATGCCTCCTACTTTCTCACTCACTGTTATTTGCTGTGTGGACCATAAAGCTCCTTAACGATAGGCAAGCTCTGACTGAGAATTAATAACCTTTTAACTCTGCTTCATTAATGAGGGCAGTTGTGGCAAATTTTAGTCCCTTTAAGTCACATTACAGTGGCATTCATTGGTCATTAACCAAATGGACTCCGAGGTGCTTTGTGAGTAGCAGCTTGTCCAGGATTGTGTCTCCAGTGTGTGTGTATGTATGTCTATGGGGGCTTGATAGCATATGCCCCCTCCCATTCTTAATTGTCATTTGGGGACAATTAAGTGATGTCTCGTGGCCATCTCCTGCCCTCAATGTGTCAGTGAGGCAGCTGATGAGACCTCCACAGATATGTCAGGGGATTACAATGACAGGAATTTCTTTCCATGCTGAGCACAATCATCAACTCAGTTCTAGGAAGACCAAAGTTCCCTTCCCCCTTTTATTGTGTCCATCCAGCTAGCCTTCCTAATGACTTGATTTTATCACAATGATCCATTAAATGGTGTGTAACAGCATGGCTTTATTACTGTCGGTAGATAGATTCTGTCCTCCCAGTCACCCATCTGAAGAAAAAAAAGTAAAATAAAATACCTTAGCCTTCTGTTGTGATTCTTTCAGTCTAAACTAGGGCTGGGCAACATGTGGCCCGGCAGATGCTGTTGGAGCACATCTCCCATAACCCCTTGCCATAGGCTATGCTGGCTAGGGCTGATGGAAGCTGAAGTCCCACAAGATCTGGAGATCCACGTATCCTCCACCATTAGCCTAGACTGTCATATTCTTTTAAAATGCAATTTGGTTGTTAATTTTCCATTGAAACTGAAATATTCATGTCTGCTCATGAACCAAATCCTGGTAGGCCAAAACTGGTAGGGCATTGCAATATGTTAATAACTTTTTCATGAGTGACAGAATACATAGTTACACAATTACTAATTTTAAACTTTAGTCTTAATGGAATTATGGGGGGGGGGTCTTTGGCTGTAGGGCTCTGTCTAGATTTTGCTTTGCCCAAGTGAAAGAGCTCTGCCTTCAAAAAGTCTCTTTACTTGCTTTTGGAGACCAAAGAACATAACAGTCATATTGCATGAGACCAACATTCTGTTCCCACAGTGGCCAATCTGTTTTTGTTTGTTTAATTTATATCCTATTTTTCCCCAAATGGGAATGAATTTAAATAGAGGAATTTAAAAAGTGGTTAAATGGTGGTACTGCAGCCACAACATTGTGAGTTCAATCCCGCAGGGCTCCAAGTTGACTCAGTCTTCCATCCTTCTGTAGGTCGGTAAAATGAGTACCCAGCTTGTTGGGGGCAATTAGCTAAACACACTGTAAACTGCTTAGGGAGTGCTTTGCACTGATAAGCATTACAGAATGTAACTGCTAACTGCTAACTATGAAGTACAAAAGCTTACAAAAGCATTAAATAATACATTCAATTAAACCACTGTTTTTGAAACATTAAAATTTTAAATACACAATGCATATTAAAACAGCACACCCACTTATACATCATTCCATCCTGGTCAGCCAAGGCTAAAGGCCTGTTGAAATATAAAGATCTCCGCCTAGCAACAGAAAAGGGACAGACTGAACCTCCCTCAAGAGGGACTTCCAAAGCCTAGGAGCAGCCACTGAGAAGGCTCTTCTGTATCTACTCCAGAGAAACCTGGATGTGGGGTGGGGTGGAGACAAAGCCCTCACCTGAAGATTCTGAGCCCATTTCTGCCCTACACTGTTACAGTGCTATTATTCCACTTTCAACATCCTGTAGAATCCTGGGGTTTGCAGTTTAGGGAGGGGCATTTAGAATCCTCAGCCAGAGAGCAATTTGGCCTCAGTAAACTACAAACCCCTGGATTCCACAACATGTTGAAAGTGGAATAATATCACTATAATGGTGTAGGGTGGAAATGGCCTAAGACTCAGGCAGGATAATATGGGGAACCTATGAGAAACCTGTCAGTGGGGCATGAGTGCAGTTCTTGCTTTCACCAGCAATGGACCTACAATGGCTTATTGGCTTTCACAGTGGAGGAGATACACAGTCATCCTGATTGATAACCATTGATGGTTGCATCCTCCATTAATGTATCAAATTTCCTTTTTAAACCATCTATGTCAGCAGCCATCAGTAAATCTTGTAGCAATGAATCCTACAATTCAAGGAAGAACCAAGAAGTACTTTCTCTCTCTCTCTCTCTCTCTCTCTCTCTCTCTTCCTCCCCCCACCCTTTTTGGTTCAGAATCTACAACCATCAGCTTCACTGGATGACCCTAGTTTCATTGATGAGCAACCAATGATGATGATCATCACAACGACAACAGAAACAACAACTATGTTTTGTTCTTAGACATTTTTTCTACAGTTAGCCCTCCACATTCACTAGAGTTTAGAGGCACAGGACCCTCACAAAAGTAGAAAACCCATGAAACTGATTTGTGTATCTGTGAGAAGGGGGCTGAGGCATGGTGGGGGGAAAGGGCACCAGGGCTCCAAAACAGATCAGGAAAAGGAGAGGGAATCACTCAATCCCATCTCCTTTCTTGGGTGTGGAGGCATCGTGAAAGGGTTTGTGGTTCTGAGAAATTGAGTTACAGGCTGTTCTTAGTTGGCCAGGCAGTGGCTGGTGGAACAGGAGGAGGACTAAAGTGGGTTCTTAAAGGGCTGTGCAGCCTGATCGGAGCAGCCAAGAGGGACAGTTCCCCCAGGAAAGAAGGGCTTGAAGTGGGGCGGGGGGCAGAGGTTGGAGAAATTCACAAATAATCAAATCTGTGTATTTCTGTTTCGATTGGTCCCTAGAAAAAGGAAAAAACCCAAATCCTTAATTGGACATTATCTGGCAACCAAAATTTTATGAAAAAAAAAGCTAAGCAAGCTCTTCAATCTTCAGGCACATTTTCTACATTTGACTTTAGTAAAGATTTCAGTGTTCACTGGGGAGATGAATCAGGTAAGACGGGAAGGCCCTTGATCTGGGAGTTCCCTAATGAGTCTATCTGACTTTACAGGGTTACTGGGAAGAAGATACGAGCACAGCAAAATTTTCAACCAGCTTCAGATAGAGAAAAACAAAGTCTCATAAACATTTTAAAAACTGTTTGATACAAACCTTATAAAATGAAAGTCCTACCATAGGTAAAAGCAAAAGCTTGCTGTCTTCCTCCTACTTTGAAACCTTTTTGTTGTGCATGGCATGGCAGGAATGAAAGACTTTTGTATCTAATGTAGGTCTGTAACTGTGCCGTGGGGTTTGGTTTCAGTCATCCAGAGGAGCTGATTACTAGTGGGCCTCTCCACTGGCCCTTAATAGCATGCCTTGTCTCAAGTGTAATGCCTGACTGATGTATGGCAATACAGTAGCCCAGAGAGACAATGAATAATATTTCTATTATTCTTGGACATGTTCCATAAACAGGGTCCTCCTTGTCTTGTCTTGTCTTGTCTTGTCTTGTCTTGTCTTGTCTTGTCTCTTCTCTTCTCTTCTCTTCTCTTCTCTATTCTTTAATGATTAGGTGAAATCTCTGTGCACAAGAAGTTTGGCTTAAATGAAGGCCATGGTTTGGTTCATTATCCTTTAATTACAAAACTGAGTGATTGAAGCAGAAGCAAGGATCTTCAAAACCACCACAACTTTCACGATTATATCGCAGTTCATTAAGAGCTTCAAGTTTCCTGATAGGGGCTGGAAGCTTTTCCAGCTCAATTCTTCTACAGTAGGGAAAAAAAAACTTTAAGAAACAGGGTATCACTTTTGACTCCAGCTTGAAATTTTAATTTTACTAGCTGTATTAATGTGTCATTTTGGCATTCCTGTTGTTTTAGGAGAAAGACAGCATGAGAAGGAAACATATCAGCCTGTCTGTCATCCCAGTATACAAACACAAAAGAGAAACACCCACAAGTGCACATAATACTATCTTTTGTCAGTGTCATAAAATACTGTTGCCATTGAAATTAGATTATGATTACATACTTTCTAGAGTCCCATAATGAAAAATTAGCTGGATCCAGTGGAATATGGCAACTGTCCTATCATGGCCATTACTCTTTCTCCATTCTGTGCCTGAAACCTCATGTCTCTGTTGTTTCTAGTTCCCTTTCATTCAGCTGTATAATCATGTATATTATGTTTCTTCAACTGCCTCGCCTGCAGGCTGCTTTCATGAGCAACCCCTCCCCATGAAATATTTGCAATGGACATTCAATGACAATTGTACATTCAAACAACTTTGGTGAAATCTTGCTCAAAATTTCCTTATATTTGGTTGGATTGAAATACAGTGTTGCTTCCCAACTTGAACAGAATTAAAGTATTGAATCTTCTCATCAGTATTAATTCCTTGAATGACGTTTTAGTTCAAAAGTCACAATTCAAAGGATATTCCAAACCTACAACCATCAGCATTTTCTGAACTTTGAATGGTATTGGTTTTTTTTTAAAAAAAAAAGGGGGGCAAAAAGGAACCAAAAAACAGAACCAAAACAAAAAACAGCCAAAGCAAAAATATCACTCAGGCTATCCAAGCTAACTGGTTAGCCTGAAGTCATTGGCCCTTTTCGCATGGCAGTTTACAAGTGAAAGGGCCCCTTGAGCGCCGCGTAATGCCAGGAGTGGTCTGCATGACGCACTCCCATTTCCGCCATGCTCAAGGCCCGCAGGCACAGCAAATACGTATTTTCTTATTTTTGGCTTTTAGTCAAAAATAAGCCGTGCTTGCACAAGGCTCACAGGCTTGGGCCACACTCACCTGCAATGCGGAGCCTCCAGAGTTGGGCCTGTCATGCGTCCTCTCCTCAGTGCAGCCTACAACTCCCAGGCTGCACTGCGGAAGGAAGGAAGGAAGGGGTGCGGGCAGGGCTCTTGCGCGAGCAGGAAGGAGCTGCGGAGCCCAAGCAGCAGGGAAGCAGGATGCTTGCAAAAGCATGCCTGCCCAGCCTTCTCACGCCAGGTCCACACTCCAGCAGCGTTAGAAGGTAAGCTGCAGAAAGGACCATTGTTTTGGATCCAGGCAGCAGAAAGTAATAATATTTGATGCATAAAAAGCACTCTGTATCCTAGTGCTGAGCTATTAATGAACATTTGTGGTTTAATGACATTCCAAATTAGTAACATATTCTGTCTCGATAACACTTTCTGAACAGATAACATTCTTTTGTCGGAGACAAAGCACCCAGGTGGCAGTATCTTTCATCAGAGATCCGTACATCCAGTTTAAACAGTGTGAGAAACTCCAAGCTAAAAATAATTTTTAAAAGATGCCTTCTTTGTTGCAACAAAAGATGTCATGAACAATTAAACTTCTCTCAACAGAGAATCCGGCATACGTTTGAATACATTGTAGGGAATGGCTTTTTGCCCAAGCAAAAAGGAGTAGAAGAGTAGCAGATGGTCCAATGCTGACATGCTAAAAACTTGGGAGAAACTATTTAAAGTAATTAATTCTTAATAACTAAGACATAAGCAGGTTTGAGGGCTGCTAAAAGCAGTCAGAAGTTACAAGTAATTAATTCCCAATAACTAAAGCATAACCAGGTTTTAGGTCTGCTAAAAATATAGTTCTTACCAATTACAAGCAATTAATTTCCAGTTATTGAGACATAACCAGGGTTGAGGTCTATCAAAAGGGCTCTCCTCTGTGTCTCATGAGCAAGGCCAATACGCGGTGAGAGGAGGTAGAAATAGTCCTTTTTTGCTGTGGCACCCCAGTTATGGAATAGTCTCCATTTAGAGGCCTAATTGGCACCTATATTACTGTCATTTCAGTGCCAAAAGAAAACAAGGTTGTGTACCAAAGCATTTATGGACTAACTGGTTTTACAGACATGTACATGGTTTTAAAATGATTTAAAGCATTTTAACTGGTTTTAATCTGTCTTTTCACTTTCTAAGTTGTTTAATATGTTTTAGTCTCTTAAAATAATTCCCACTATTTACATTGTATTTAATTGATCATGTTGATTTTTTTTTGTATGCCACCCAGAGGTTTTTAGACAGGGTGGGATATGAATATTATAATCAATCAATCAATCAATCAATCATAACCAGAGCAATGTTATTATGATGCTTTAGTTATTGTTATAGTAACAACTGTTTGGCCTCCAAAAGCAGGGGAGGAGGTATATCCCATGATTCAAGTGCTGGCTCACATTGTACTTTCTGTTTCTCCTTTCTCCTCTATCGTAGGTGTTCAGGTGAAGAAAGGAAAAGGAAGGATGTAAAATAAGTAAATAAATAAGATGGAAGAAGAAAGTACTTTGTATCACAAACTGCCACCTGGTAGCATTCAGATATTTTTACAATAAAAAAGTATCTAATTTATTTCATTTATTTTTATTGGCTGGTTTTATTTATATCCTGCCTTTCTCCTGACATGGGAATAAAGGCCATTCAACAATTGTAAGTAATTATAACCTGGATGTGGTATCCAAAGCCATTCAAAATTTATAACTATGATAGTAACTAGCAAGTTCTGTAGGTCTTAGAAGTGTGACCTTCTAAGCTTTGGACATTCCAACTTGCATCTTTGTAAGTCCAGGTTGCAGGACCATCTAGACTACCAAGCATACAGGACATGTGGATGATATGACTATGACTGCAAAATTAATGCTCAGATGTGCCAAGAATGTCCAGTACTTGCCCCTGTGCAAATCTGTTGCCTGCAGAGGAAACTGATTTTTGTGAGGTGAAGGAGGTAAAGAAACTGTGGCTATATGTGCATACACACAAGCAACATTATCATGACCCTTTTCGCACCTTACCCTTTTGCGGTGCTGGGGTGCGGGGCTCCCGAGCAGCCTCCGGAGGAAGGCTCTCGCGTGCAGGGTCCTTCGGCTCCGTACGAGCTTCCTGCTCGCGTGAGAGCCCCACCTCTTCCTTTTACAGTGCAGCCTGGGACCTTTCCAGGCTGCACTGGACAGGAAGTGCGACCAGCCCAGCTCCCGAGGCTCCGCACACAAGGTAAGTACATGCGGGGCCCCGGAGCGATGCGTGACCATGCAGCATTTTCAGCTTCAAGCTGAAAATGAAAAATGCGTGCACGGTCTGCATCAGCCCCTTGAACATCGCGTAAATGTGAGTGCATCGTGTGGACCACTCCTCACATGTATGCTATGCTCAAGGGGCCCTTTCACATCAGAAATGCTGTGCGGAAAGGGCCCATGTTGTGATACCATATTGGTATCAGAAGCAAAGCTGAGCAGGCTTTATAAGCCAGTTTCACCCTTTCCATAATGCCATACCTTGTCCTAATTTGGCAGGGATAGTCATGAATAATCCTTTGCCATCCCATGTTTTTCAGCTGCTGTTAAAATGTCCCAGGCCATTTCTGCACTACATTGTTATAGTGCTATTATTCCACTTTCAACCTCCTGTGGAATCCTGGGATCTGCAGTTTAGGGAGGGGCATTTAGAATTTTCAGCCAGAGAGCTCTTTGGCCTCAGTAGACTGCAAACCCCAGAATTCCACAGGATGTCAAAAATGGAATAATAGCACTATAACAGTGTAGGGTGGAAATGGCCCCAGTTCCTCTCTCCTCTTCCCGCTTCCCCCCTTTAAATTCAGTTTGTAGCAACTGAAGACAAAGTGCAAAATTAGTCCTCACTAAATTAATTCAGTGAGCAAGGGAGAAGGAGATGAAGGGACAGAGTCTTTCCTTTCTCAGTAGGCTCAGCAAATGCAAACTGCTGCAGCCTCTCCTATCTTGTGTGTCCTTCCTCACTGACGACTTTTGCTATCTCGACCACATTCCATGTGTTTGGCCAGATATATCCCATTATTCATTTGTGAAATGTTGGAAGATTTTTAATGACTTGCCCTTTTGTGATATGACATTCAGCACAGGTTTGTGTTGATCACAGTAGAAACAGTAGAAATGAGCAGGATGTTCCCCATTTCCCACATTAGTCTGGAAAGTTTTATCTTTTTTCAACTACTGAGTACTCAGTCACTTGGAATTGTTGATGTCTAGTTAGATGATGACTGTCTTAAACAGGAGATTTCCCATAACTTGGACCTGAAAGTGTGAGTAGTGTCCACAGGGCAATTTATCAGTGAGCACCTGGAAGGACCAGGAGGCTGTAAACAGATTAACATTACTGGCTACCAAGAATCATGAGATGCCAAGTGTGGAAAAGAGCCCTGTTGAGATCTGAGTGGGCAACATGCACAATGTTCTTAGTTATTTTTTTCCACACTGTGAATGGCATCCTTTTAGTGATGTATGCATGTGTGGCTGTGGTTTTTACATGCCTATGACTCTTTTCCTCTAACAATTAGTGCCCTGTCCAAAATCTTCTCCCTCTGCAATTGTCAAGCTCCAGAAAGCATCACTGCTGCTGTTGCTGTTTGCTGGTGGGTTGGGAAAGGGAAGGAGGAAGCAATTTAGATGATGAAACTGTGGCTCGTTTGGGCTCTGAGGGAAATGAAAACCTTTGTTTCTTCCCCCCTCTGAGCCAAGAGCAGCTGCTTCTTCTTCACCTGAATTGCCTCTCCATTCCACTCCTCACTGATAAGCAGCAGCAACAGAGGTAGGGCAGCAGTGGTGGCCCCTTCTGGGTTTAACAGCTGCCATGGTGTGGGAAGGATGAAGAATTATGTGGGCAGAGTGTTATGCTATGACTTAAGAATCTCAGCTTATATAGTCTATTTGATAAGCATTAATCCATACAACTGTTAGAATCCATTGTCCCAAGACGAAGGTATGCCTCATAGCTATTTATTCATTTGTTTCTTTGTTATCTTTGTAATCTGCCTTTCCTCCAGGTAGCTTAAGGGAGAATATATGGTGCAGGTTTTCCTTGTGCAGGTTTTCATAATTTGAGGGTGACAGCAAGAATGACCAGCCCAAAGTCATCCAGTGATTTTCAAGCTCAGTTGGGACTGTAGTTTATATCTCCCCACAAATAATCCAGCACTCTGATCACTATACCACACTTGCTAATGTGCACACATAGATAAATATATAAATATATAGGGCTGAAGCACTGAGTTTCAGACGAGAGAGCTGCATCCTGAGATTCACTGAAGTAAATTCCATAGGGTTTGGGTATTGTAGCATCCACCATATGCTTTGTGTGAGGTTAGGGGTTTTTTTTTCTTCTTTTCCCAGGGCAAGTTGAGTTTTCATAGTTTTCTTCTGTGGCAACTGTTTTTCAGAAGTGTGAAAATAAAGAGCCCCGCAGAGCACCTGTCAGCCCCAGGCATAGGAAGAAATGCCTGATGGAACCATTTGACCTTGGGTAGAAAAATATTGGGGGAAAGGGACTCCTTAAAGCTTTCAAACAATGTCAGCTTGTCACTTCTCACAGACTTTCTAATTCTTTCCAGCTGTAAATCAATCATCCCATTAACTCTTCTCTCATGGTCTCCCACTAAGTTATCTGGGGATTGGTTGATCCTTGCTGAGCCATTTTTGGCAGGACTCAGAGAATAACGTTGCCCTTGTACATGGTCCGTGATGTCATGCGCACTCACTTAAGGCTTTCAGCAAGCCCTCTTCACAAAGGAGCCCCTTCTTTCCCCACTGCAATTACCCAGCTATTAAAGTAAAATTACATTAGATTTCTTATATTTTTTAAGAGTGATATCACCTTTTGCTTTAATGTCCAGTCTGTGGGCTAATTTGCACTCACTTCCTTTGACGCTGTGTTTGCTGATGGAACCTTTGGTGTATGTGGCTCGGGAGAAAGCAGCCAGTGAAGTGCCAAAGAGGAGGAGGAGGGAGGGAGAGAGGGAGGGAGGGAGGGAGGGGGGAAGCTACAACTGAGCTCAAAAATGAATATGGACAAAGATTGTGTACACATGTATTCATAATATTTGAAACAGCACCTATACAACACAGCCACTAATAAGCAAGTTTACCTGACCAGGTCTTACCATCTTTTTTGTTTCACATGACTTAACCTTTGACTTTTAATGAAGAAAATGGATTTATGGGCCACATTTGGACCCTGTCCCCCTCCAAGAAGCTCCTGGTAGTGTACATGTAAGCTGGTCTTTCATTGTGGGTCCCTCGTCAGTAAATGCATTAATCATTAGGTTAGTTAGATAGTGACTTGTCCAAGACCTTCTCATTTGGGCTCTTTTCTCCATCTATAACCTGGGTTTGCATCATCTGATTAGGAGCATGGCAGAAAAAGTGATGAATCTCTCTAGGCACCTGTGGCCTAGGGGTTCATGCCATTTCTATGCCTTTACTATGCTCCTTCCAGGAATACCCTGATCTCCCACCTCTGCTGTTATTGAAGCCCCTGCATACTGGTTTTGTCACCAATAAAGTCACCCCAGTTCCTTCCACAGTGACCCTGATACAGAATGTGCTTTCCTCCCTGCCGCTAGCAGTATGGAAAAGCAATCTGTAGGGGGGAAAAAAGAGGAAAACAGCATTACAAGTTATTTATCTGTAACCAAGTTTGCAAGAACTAAGCAGGGCTCTTGATGATGATAGGGTGATCTGGAGGTTTCTCCTTTATAAAGTCACCATAAGTCAAAGTTGACTTGATGGCAGTTACCAACAAAAAATCAGGACCAATGAAGTGTGTGCCCTCCCATATGTGCAGCCAAGTAGGCAAACGCATGTATGAAAGTTTAGTCTCCGGACCTCTGGACAGCATCGTACATGGACCTCAGGGCTAAAGAGGTTGTGCATACCCCTGAGAAAAGGTAATATCCCCAAATCATGCAGAAAGTTTCCTCTTTAAATTAAAGTTTGATTTTGGGGTTTGACTTTCTGAGTCCAGCTTGTCTTCCACACTTATTACTGTTCCCCATTTTTTCAGCTGTTGTGAAAGAGCAGAAAAGATATTAAAACTACAGCAGTGTGAAAAGTTCTTGTGGGAGAATATATGGCTTGAAATTGTGGGGCTGGGAGGCTCGAAAGTTAAACTAAAGCTATACCCTTATTCACCTTTGTTTTGTTCTTTTCTTCCACTAGTTTCAAGCAATTTTCCTAAAAGAGAGAAAATACTTAACAATCATTCTAAAGCTATTAAAGAAGACTGTCTTTTCATTACTGTAATCTCACACCAGTATTAAAACTATTGAACTAAGGACTCAGGATGCCAGAAAGACCTACCACACTCTTGTTACTTAGGTCCTGGTTTGGGGATCTGTGGTTACGTAGAACAAGGCTTATGAACTAATGGAATGAAACTGAAGAAATCTTTGGTTTGGGCCCTATACAGTATGACTGTTTCCTCTTGGAAGAGAGGTCACATGTTCCTTGGCCTGGACCTCTTTGATCTTGAAATGACCTGAAATAAACAAGTGCTGCTCCTGAACAACAGGAGAGTATGGACAAAATATCAAATTGACCCCACCTCCTTCTCTATCTCTTTTGGATACTTTCAATGGATACTTCCCGAGTGCAACTGAGGCCCTTTCCACACCTTGCCTTTTCCCGGCAGCATCTGGTGGAAATCCCAGCAGCAGCTTAGCTGAGAGGGGAGTGCAACAGGACTCACCCCTCCACACCGCTGCCTCTGCAATGAAGGAAGAACGATGGCCCTGCCTCTTCCTTCTGCAGAACAGGCACGTACTTTCTCAGGCTGTGCTGGGGCAGAAAGAGCAGCCATTGTGCTTCGCAGGCTTCTGCATGACAGGTAAGTCCATGATGGCGGCGTGACTGTGGGTCATTGACAGAGAAAACTCATAAATGATTTACTCTGTGATTGTGCTGCCTGGGGACATAAGAAGGACGAGACTGTGACGACGTCATGCAGAACTATCACTGTGGTCCCGTTCTTCTCCCATCCTTATGACAGGTTGGGAGGGTAGTGCAGAAAGGGACCTAAAGTATGATCACCATTATTTGCTCTGTGACAAAGAGATGCTCTTTCTGAGCAGTAAGGAAATTGGTGTAATGAACTTTGTAATTCTCACTTGCCATCTATTAATAGACAACTAAATTTCAATAAAAAGGGGGTAAAGGATCACTGAGAAAGCAGGAAAAGTTGTTTGTGTCAGTGGATCAAAAAGCAGCTGTATCCAAGACTTGCAGAACCACTATGGTGTCGTAGTCTGAGCATTGGACTATGGCTCTGGAGACCAGGGTCTGAATCCCCACTCAACCACGGAAACCCATTCAGTGACCTCGGACAGTCTAGTGCGGAAATGGCCATAGAGATGTTCACTTCCCTCTGTGTGCTTATAAATAAATGACAACAAGAGAGTCAACTTGATGTACTGATTTCAGGGATGGCATAAGGCAATGGGAAACTAGGGTTCAAATTCCCATTTAGTCATGATAACCCACTGGGTGACCTTGGGCAATTCATAGCCTCAGAGGAAAGGAAGGGAAACTCCCTCTGAACAAATTCTGCCAAGAAAACTCTTTGATAGGTTTACCTTAGGGTCACCATAGGCCAGAAATGACTTGAAGGCACACAAGAAACAAACAACAACTACATTACCAACAACATGTGTATACTACTGAGGGATGATTTCATCCCCTTTGTGGTTTGGAATTGGTCATGTTTTCAAGCCCAGCCAAATGAAAACTCAAATGAGAGCGCACCTATAGTGTGTCTTTCAATTCATGCTGTCTTTATTTATTTAGAAATATACATGTGTCTTAAGGGTGTGTTGTGTCTAGTTTGATTTTTCTATTCCACACCTGTGCATCACAGTGTCATGTTTGGCTTTTGTTATGGTTTGTTATGGTTTGCTTACAAACCAAAGACATGGAGCCACGAACTAAGGCCATTTCCGCACTAGCCTGTTATAGCGCTATATTCCACTTGCAACATCCTATGGAATCCTGGGGCTTGCAGTTTCAGGAGGGGCCAGGCGGCCCCTCCCGAAACTGCAAACCCCAGGATTCCAAGGATGTTGCAAGTGGAATCATAGTGCTATAACAGGTTAGTGCGGAAATGGCCTAAGATAGTGGCGAAAACAAAAATGTTATGGTCACCTCTTCAAAGAATTCAATGGGATGCAGTAGGCATTTGCCTCCCACAAGCCATTCTTACCAAAGCCTGCAGAAAGTGCTGTGCCAACAAGAGGTAAGATTCACTTGTAATCAACTTTGCATTTCATGTTATATATTACTAGCGTATGTACCCGGTGTTACCCACAATTTTATTTTCTCATAGGTAACACTTGTTAGAAATACCTTAGGAATTATCTTATCTTACCTTAGGAATTAAATGTGGTTGAAATACACAGATTTGAGATCCTGTGTCTCTAATTCCCCAAACTGTCTTGTCTGGTACCTGTAACTTTTCCCCATATTCTCCAATCCAGTCTGTATTCAGAGTTGTTAACATACAGAGGTTTGGTTTCTGAGGATACTGCCCTCTTTCTTGCTGCTAGGCCTTGTTTCCATAGTAACCAGCCTATTCTCTGGCTGAGAATTCTGAAGGCCCCTCCTTAAACTGCCATCTCCAGGATTCCACAGAATCTTCACAGGCAGCCAATCATATGAGATCTTCTTGCCTGACACAGCCAATCATATGAGGCCTTTGCCTGCCTGACACAGACAAACTCACAAACTCACAAACTTTGACTTTTACATATTAAATTATCAATTTTGTTCATGAGTATCAGGGCTCATTATCCATGCAGGTGATATTCTCAATACACATGCCTAGCTAAATGTCTATTGGCCATGCTAGTTGGGAGATTCTGGGAACTGTAGTTCAACAAAGTGACTCCCCAGCTCTAATTCATATATCTATTTCTGTCATTTGGTATAAGGGATGTTGCTAAGGGCCAATAGATCAGCTAGCTGCTAAAGAGGTTCTCACATGAACAGAAGCAAAGTTTGAAAAAGTAATTTTTTGGATGACAATTTCCAGAATCCTTCAGACAGCACTGAGTGTTAGTACAAAAGAGTCCTTTTTCTGAACTTTGATCAACCTGTATGTATGCAGCACAGCTAAGTTTGCAAGGGAAAGAAATATGTCTTTGCCTTGCTGCTTTCGTCTTTTGCTTTTAGGAGCATAGGGTAGAAGACATGGTCCCCACATTTTACTTTCAAATAATCTATTATCTTCACAGAGAAGTTAGTGACTGATCACCTAGCAGGTTTTGTGTCTCAGCAGGTATTAAAACCTCATGTCCACCCATCTTAAATCCAATATGGCAACCCTGATTTCCACATTGGATCTCTGTTCAGAGGAAGGGAAGGGAATATATGCCTTTCATTTTACATGTGACTGAAAGCAATCTTTACAGTGGCTCATAATAACTATACTGTTGCACAATAAAATCATATAAATTAATAACATCAGTTAAACAACCATCATCATTATCTAAAATTCCATTAATTATGATTTTGTTTATTTATAACCATAGTATTATCACTATGCTAATTATTCAATTTAAACACAGTCTCTTTCTCTCTCTCTCTCTCTCTCTCTCTCTCACTCACACACACACACACAAAATACACACAAACACAGACAAAGGGTGGGGGGATGTTATATTCCAGTCTAGGCAATAAATGTAGGTAAACTCAGCTTGAAATCTATCTATCTATCTATCTATCTATCTATCTATCTATCTATCTATCCATCCTACATTTATTTTATACCTCACCTTTCAACCCAAAGAGATGCTGAGTTAAAAATAATAAAATACAGGCTGAAAGCAAATTGTTATTACAGCACTATATAAAATATAAAACATTTATTGCAATGCCACAAAAAATACATACAAATATAAAATATGTAAGACCATGTAAATTGGAAACACAATCCTGGTTCAGCTATAAGGGCAATGACAAACCAGCTATAATGCTGCAAAACTTGTATTCCCTTCATTCCTTTCCTTTCCTTCACTAGTTCTTTGGTTGCTCATTTGAAGACAGCCACAATTGTCCTGCGTGGGGACCATTCTGTTGGATGTGCAGCTGAGTGAGGATCTGCTAATAAATTCTGCAGTGCTGGAAAACTTGGCAGAAGGTCCTTTTCTATCGAGGAACCATAAAGTGGTTAAGTAATTTGGATCAAGAACTGGGTCAACTTGAAGCCCTGTTCTGCAGAATATCCCTTTGACCTGCTTGCCAGTAGCAATCAGTTCCATTTTATACACAGTTTGGCAAGTGGGCATCTTGATGAATGTTGGCTTCCTAGGCAATTGAAAATGGACTTTGGCTTCATTTGCTGGCAGTCTGAAGCATTTTGAGGCACCATCTAGAATAGTAAGTGACTAATGAAAAGTCTTCCTGCACAATCTGAGTGGAGCAGCTCGTGGATAACATGCAAAAGTAATAATGGATGCTGAATATCCCTGAGGTCAAAAATCCCAGCAACATTGTGGTTAATGTACTGCAGAATTTGAGAATTTAATGCAAATTGTAAGGGCCTAGAGGGGTCATATTTACCTGGGGAGCCACCTGGACATTTGTCAGCTTCCTCTAGGGCAGAGCTGCACTCCTGGTGACTTCAATGAATATGAAAGCATACAGAACCAGACAGTTGAGTTCCATTTTATTGCATGCAAAACACTTAATCGTCTTCAGATCCCATGAAGACCAAAGGCAAGTAGAGTTATGCCTCCTTTATTCTTATGTCTCAGTTCTTTCTATTCTTATGTCTCAGTTGAAATTAGAACATTTGAGGAAGTGTCTGGAAATGTTAACAGTTGACTTATTGTGTGTGTGTAGATCACCTGGTATCTTATCATTTGATTATTCAGTATTCTACTCCAAGTGAAAATGCGTGAATTGGTTCCAGTGGAAAATATTTTCTTTGTGGTGATAGGCAAGCTTCGTCTAGGGTATTTGCTGGGAAACAGTACATTCATTTGGGATAAATGCTCCCAAGATCCTTAGTGCTTTGGATGCTGCTCCTTCAGCATTTCACACTACACAATTATAGCACAATGAGTCCACTTTAACTGTCATGGCTGTATATCCTATGGAATCCTGGGATCTGTAACTTGGTCAGAGGTTCCGGAGTTGCTCTCTGTCTGATAATTAAAAGTCTCCTACCTAAACTGCCAAACCAGAATTCAGTGAGATGTTGCCCTGGCAGTTGAAGTGAAAAAATAGCGCTGTATATTTTCCCTATACCTTGGCCCAAAATGGAGACTGTAATCAAGAAATCAGAAGAAGATTAATACTTGGAAGGGCAGGAATCAAAGAAGCAGATCAGATCCTCAAGTGCAAACATATATCATTTAATACCAAAGTCAGAACTCTTCAAGCCTGATTTCTCTGTAAGTGTATGAAAGCTGAACATTGAAGAAAACTGACAGGAAGAAAACATACTTGAAACGTGGTGCTGGAGAAGAGTTCCGTGGATACCCAAGACTGCCAAAAAGACAAATAAATGGGTCCTAGACCAAATGAAGCATGAACACTAAATAGAAACCAGGATTACTAAATTGAGGCTGTTGTAGTTTGGACAAGTCGTGATAGAACAGCCCATTGAAAAACCGAATAATGCCCATCTGTCAGAAAAGAGGAAGACTGGACTACAGATGGATTGATTCAGCCTATGAAGTCACAGCACTGCCTTGACATGACCTGAGCAGGGCTGTTGATATCTGGAGCTCTTAGAGGTCCCTTATTGATAGGTTCACCATAACCTATCAGTGGCAACTAAATATGCTAAAGGCACCAGATCCCATCTGATCTTGGTAGCTAAGCTGGGTCCGCCCTGGTTAGTATCGAGATTGCAGACCATAAATGAATACTAGGTGCTGTAGCCTGTCTTTTAGAGTCAGGAACTGGCAAAACCATCTCTGAGTGTTCCTTGTCTAAGAAAACCCTATGAAATTCATGGGGTCACAATAAGTCAACAGGCAACTTGAAGGCACATACAAACACATGCACAACAGTGTTGTGTGTGTGTGTGTGTGTGTGTGTATGCCTGTGTGGGGAGGTAAGCTGTGGGCGCAGAAGTTGGGTCTGTTGTGGGCTCCATTACCTCTTGATTATTTTGATTCTAAGGGTCCGTTCACTAAGTTATAGCACTATGGTTCCTTTAAGTGCCACGCCTATATCATGTAGACTCCTGGAATTTGGAATCTGGTGAAGCACTAAAGCTCTCTGGCTGAGAACTCTAAACATTCTAAATATCCTTCCCTAAACAACAAATCCCAGGATTCCCCCAAAATTGTGTATTGATTGATTGATTGATTGATTGATTGATTGAATTTATATGCTGCCTTTTTCCCCAAAGTGGGACCCAAGGCAGTTTCCAAAAAGTTAAAGAACATTAAAAGCATTTAAACAATTAAAAGCATTAAAAAATATAAAACTATAAAACTAACAATAAATTTTAAAAACAGCTAAAAAAAATGTAAAACACTTTCCTGCTCAACCGTTAAAGGCTTGCTTAAAAAGAAATGTCTTTATCTGCCTATGACCATTTCTGCACTAGCCTGTTATAGTGCGATGATTCCACTTTCAACATCCTCTGGAATCCTGGGGTTTGCAGTTTCGGGAGGGGTCGATGGTAGCAGGACCGAAATAAAGCCTTCCCCTGCAGATCTTAGGGTATAGTGGCTTGAGTGCTGAACTACAGCTTTGGAGAACAGAATACAGATCTCTGCTCTGGCATGGATACCTACTGGGTGACCTTGGGCAAGTCACACTTTCTCAGCCTCAGAGGAAGGCAAAGGCAACCTCTCTCTGTACAAATCTTGCCAAGAAAACCCTGTGATAGCTTCACCTTGAGAATCACCATAAGTTGAAACGACTTGAAGGCACACTACAACAACAACAACAAAACTTCAAAACAGACAATTCCATAGGGTGTTTCCATGGCAGCTAAAGCAGAATCATAACATTATCATTGTGTATGCTGAAAGGGCTCCAGATCCTAAAGGCTAGAAAATATTAGAAAGAGGGGTACCTCTCTTCTCATCCTAGTGATCCAATTATCTCTGTGTTTAATTGTCTTTAGTCAGCGATCGAGATTGGGTGTGCTTTAACCCAGAAGGATCCTAGCAATACTGATCAAAGGATTTGGTCTACGTATTCTGTCTTACCCTTCTCTCTGCTGCTGTTTTACACTGTAGGACTGGGAATTGCAATTTTCCCACACCTAAATTGAAAAGGCTGAGAAAGGATAGATTATAGATTAGTGAATTTGCTCTCTTTTTTCTTCTCCTTTTATCTGAAGCTAAGGGGTTATCCTACTGTTTCTCATAATAAATACCAAAACTGAATTCATGAAAAGTAATTCAATGCTGAGGTATTGTGTGTTACAGGGAGCAAGGTTCATCAAACACAGAAATTTGTAATGGATTTGTAATAAGTTTCATCTAATGACTTTTTGTCAAGGTCAGTCATATTATTAACCTAGTGACCTATTCAAAGGAACCATACTTTTCATTAAAAAAACAAAACAAAAAAACAAAATAAGACAAAACAATTCACTGAGCCTAGACTAAGTAGTATTCTGTGTATTCTTCAGATTAGGCTCCTGAAAGATTGACATCCAATGACAAGTTCTCCAGCAGAAAGATAATATTTCATACTGGATGAGATTTCTTCATATTTTAATTTATTACAACAAAGTTAGTTATGATCTCAAGAGAAAGCAAACCTTAAGATGCTGATCAATTCATCAGACTGATCAAGATCCACATCATATTAAACCTGAAACAAATATGATTTGGAAATTTTCAGGAAGATCCTCCTATCTCAGATTTGTTTGAAATAATCTGAACATGTATTCCTATAAAGTGTTATTTACAGCCTACTCAAATATGATATTGTTGGGGATATGTTTTGAGAGAGGGAGGAAGACCATAAGATATGTTAAGTACTCAGTATGGCAAATTATTGTATAAGATTTACAATTTGATGGTTTCATGTGAAAGTCTGAAACATTCAAAAGTCAAAAAAGTCAAATCTGAATGCTGGAATTTGGTCAGGTTTCAAAACTGGTGCAACATTTCATTTCAGCTTCCTTGTTCTTCTGATTCTGAGGAGGGTTTCAGATGTAGAATTGAATGTGGATGAGCATTTTGGTTTCAATATTGACAGACCGACCTAACAGATTTAAAAATGAAGCCTGCAACAAAATGTTGCAGCTGGTTCTTCATTTGAGATTCCAGCTAACCTCTTCTGTGCTACAGTACTGTGTTCTGTTTTGGATCATCGTAGTTTTTGATTTTGCTACTATTGCTCAGCAGTGTATGACTACTAAGCACATGCTTATTGGTTATCATCTGAGGGTACAGAATTTAGACTTGTTAGATTTTTAATGCCTTTATTTCTAAAAATGTTGAGGTTGAACCAAGCCTGCAGATACCTGCAGTTTTGTTTTGAGGGTGTCTCTTTCTGATGTGCCCTTATCACATGTGTTCCCTATTTGAAAAAGTGATAAGACCACAGTCGACAGCATCTCTCCCAACCTAGGGCTCTCCAGATGTTTTGTAACACAATTCCTCTCATTCAAAGCCCCTTTCTGCATGTTACGGGATCCTGGTGGTGTCCTGCGGGGATCCCATAGAGCCTCTTCTGGAAGGGGAACGTCACAGGAATGCTGGCCTCCACACCATCTGCCTGTAGGAATGGAGGAAGTGTGATGGCCATGCCTGTTCCTTCTGCAGCACAGCTGGGCACTGACCCAGGCTGCACTGGGGCAAGAAGTGTGGCCATTGTGCTTCCTGACCCTCTGTAGCTCAGGTAAGTGCAGGAGAGCAGTGAGAGTGCAGTGTGATTGCCAGTCATTGATGGGATTTGTAGTGTGATCACACAACCTGAGCACAGGAGAACAATGGGACATGGACAATAGCATGAGTAAGTGTTGTCTGGGTCCTGTCCTTCTCCGTCCCCGGTGAAGGATGAGGATGTCCTGCCGAAAGGGCCATGGAGAGCCTGGTCATGGCTCTGCTGCATGGGGACACTGGTACTTTTACTCAAACTGATCAGAACTCATCAGGCTGAAGGCCACTGCTCTACAGCTTAACAGGAGATCAATTTGTTCTATATTCCAATCCTGGAGAGTAAACTTATCCACCATTTTGTTTCAGATGTTTTAGGTCAGGGTCCTTGTGGTGTTAGATTCTCAACTTTCAGTTTCCTAATTTTGCCTTATTGGATCTGTTTAGCAAAGGACTGTTTCTTTACATCATTAGTCTGGAAAAAGAAGGCAGGGAGGGGGAAAGAGAGGATTAGAGAGAGAGTGAGTCTGGGAAATCACGGCAATGGAAAACATGCCAAACCAGGAACAAATAGGTTTTACAACACTGAGTGGCTGCTTTACCCTTCAGTTTGAACCAAATAAATAAATAGATGATGCTATGGAACTGATCAAACATAAATGCTTTTAAAATGAATTTATTGGACTGATGTGATGTTTTAAAAAGACTCCCACATCTGTGAGGTTTGGCTGGCTCTGTTTTTTCAATTATGTAATATGTTATTAATAACGAAATAGAAAAATAATTTATACAAATGTTGCCCAGCTTTCTTTTCCATGTACGTGTGTGTGTGTGTGTGTGTGGAGAATTTCCCAACAGCATTTACTCAACTCCACCTCTTTTAAGTCAGTGTGGTAAAACCTATACTGACTTCACTCGTCAGCAGTTCAGGAGAACCTCCAGCAAGACTTCCAAATACTGACATCGCATCCCCCACCCTAATTAGAGGCCAGAGCTCCTGCTTCCAAGGAATTAAAATTCATGGGTGGCTTGAAGAAACATTTGCCTTGATACAACTGTACTAGACCAGGATGTGAGTGCACATTCCCTTCCACATCAAAAGACGCATCCAGCCACTTCAGTGGGACATTATGATGCAGGTACCCATTAAACCCCATTTCTGTGGGCAGACTTTTCTTGTTCCACTGGGTTGACAGTAATTTAAAACAGATATATTGTGGTATGGTATATATATATTTTAATTGGACCAACACATGGTGAAAATATTAAATATGTGGTCTTTCTCAGGTGTATTAAGCTCCATTTGGAATGGGGTGGGAGCACTGTCCATTGCTGCTTTTTTTTTCTTGAAGGAGTCAACTCTGGGTATGGTGGTGTTATGGTTAGATTAGACTACTGCAGAGGTCTCTCCATAGTGCAGCCCTTGTAGATCCTCTGGGCGGGATTGGATCTGTACTGCAGGAGAAGTGGAATTTAAGCTCTCTCCCTTTTCTCTGAGGGAGCTTTTGACTAGGGAAATTTTGACAGGAATTCCAACATTCAATGCTGAGATCCAAATCCACACACATATACAAAACTATTATTAGTCCTGACTAGAACAGATTCAGAGGGGTTTACTTGTGACTTGGTTCAGCACTGAACAAATGAATCAATGGGTCCACTCTATGTGGGACGAGCCAACAAGACTCAAGCCAATGTTTATTTTTTTAAAAAAACCATACGCGATCCTGGCCATTGATTTTGCAGCATCACAACTGTTTTGAACTCAGGCTGTGGAAGTTGGATGTGCTTTAGAACACAAAGAGGAAGTGCACTGCTTGTTGTGGTTGTGGTTGTTGTGTGCCTTCAAGTCATTTGGAACTTATGGTGACACTAGGGTGAACCTACCATGGGTTTTTCTGGGGCTGAGAGTGTGTGATGCTCCCAAGGTCACCCTAGGTTCCAAATCATTTAGTTTCACTGGAGGAATTGGTTGCAAGGCATCTTTCTGTTTCCATCACTCATTTGGTCAACAGAAATCTTGCAGCCATACACTGGCTGTATGGTGATCATTACCTCAGTTAGGAAGCAATATGGATATAGGCTTCCCAAGACTATACATTAGAAATGATGCTTGATGAGAAAAGTGTTTCAACACATCGAGACCTCCTTGTTCAATTTTTTTGGCATTTCAAGACTTATCTGCAAAAAAATTCATGCATAAATAAACAAATAAAGCCATAGATATTTTTTTTCTCTCTCTCACCCACACCCCTCCAATTTTTTATAGAAAGAAGGATATTTTTGCAGTGCAGGTTGCTTTTTGCACAAAATATCTCATTTTTTTTCCAGAAAAAAACAAGTCTTGAAGGGTGAAAAATCATTTTTAAAAAGTGCAAACACTCTCACAGACTCACTGAGCGGTGAGAAAATATTTGAATTTGTTCTTGGTAGTGAGGAGGTAATGAGCAAAACACTGCGATTCCGCTCCTCATATACATATGTCTTTTAATAGTGCACTTCTTATCTGTGAAGCAGCCCTGGGAGGTCCCAGTACAAATCCCACATCTGTGTCTTATAGGCAAAGGGAACAAAATGGGAAGCAACGGGATCAAATGCAGATTGGTCCCTTTGCTGGTTGATAGGCCCTGGGAAGGAGAGGCAGAGACAGGCTTTTCCTGCTACATCAGAAAAAGAAGGCATTTGACTCCTATTCTCTGGGTTTTATAGAGGCGTTTTCTCTTAATTGAGCAGACCATTGTTTACTGAGTGTAACCTCTCTCTTCCTCTTGTAAGTGTTCTACCCACTTTAATTAAGAGGGATGAAAACTGAGTATTTTATCTTGCAGAAGAGGCAGGAGAGAACGCAGCTGGGGCCTCTTGCCTTAATACTGCACCACACAGCTTGTGATAATCAATTGCCATCATTCATCCTCACTTTACAGTGTAATATCCCATAGACGGCTGGTACACAGGCTAAAAATAGCTCAAAGATGACAATTATCATGAGGCCTGGTTCCCCTGTGCTGCATACAAACGGATCATCAAGCCGGGCTAGTCTTCTGGATTTGGGATGACAAACCATCCATTCTGGCAAGCTCTCCCAGGAACACGAAATCCATTCGAAAAGCAGGAGCGCAGAAGGAGGCCAAATGAAATCAGGGGCTTCGGGAGGCAGTGGTGGGCCTTTGCTAAATGCCTAAATGGAACAGTCTGAATTATGATGGCTGAGCAAATGACGTTGATTGAAATTCAGCTTACAAGAGTAACAAGCACAAGAGAGCATGTGTGTGTGTACTCCCTTTCATTTATAACCTGCCTCTCCCCACCATATCCAGAGGGCTCAGGATGGATATAACTGCCTTTTTACAAGGTTGTTTCTGAAGGTGGCAGACTTTGAACAATGTACACAAATAATCAATCATTAAACAGCATCAAACACCATGGGGCAGCATTCTCTCTATTCAGCCAAGGGCTCCCACCCATCTGTGTTATGTAAGTTATGATGCACATTTGCTGATGACTCCTGGCTCTATCTTTCTCTTTCAGCTCACACTTAGGAGGCAGTGGATGTCCTGAATCCTACTCTGGAGGTAGGCAAAAATTAATTGTGGGCTAGCAATTCGAGGCTCAATCTTGTTGAGACAGAAGCCCTGACAGTAGACAGTTTGAACCAGGATGGGACAAGCAGCTTATTCCGGACAGAGGCCATTTCCGCACGAGACGATTATAGCACTATGATTCCACTTTCAACATCCTGTGGAATCCTGGGGTTTGCAGTTTTCCATAGGATGTTGAAAGAGGAATCATAGTACTATAACAGTCTTGTGCGGAAATGGCCAGACTTGGGCTTTGATTAAAGGACTGAATGTGCAGCAATTTGCAGCTGCTTTTGGTCCTGGAATGGCTCACAGATGTTCAGGTCACCCACTAATATCCCAAAATGTACAGTAAGAAGAATGCGAGAGTTTAGTCCAAGATGACAATGGGATTTCTAGCTGCGCTGCTGAATGCCCACCCTTGCCAGGTGATAGAAACCATAAGAAGAATAAAATGTGACCAGAAAAATCAACTGAAATGTTCATAAATAAGTTCAGTAGTTTTTAAAATACATATACAACCAAGGCAAAATATAAGTTGAGAGTTCTTCACTTTTACAATTTAGCTGTTATATAGTCTGCTAGGGAGACAGGTAGGCAGGCAGGCAGAGATCTTTACATGCTATATCCATCTTCAATATAACAGAAATTACAAATATCTTCACTATCCTTTGTATTTTCTCAAACTACAACTACTGCTACCAAACCCTGGCATATAACAAATCCTGTTTTAACTAGAATATTTCACAGTCCTTCAGACCTGACAATTTTTATTCTTCTATAGAGAAAGCTGGGTCTTGCCACTTCACACCGGAATCCTAAAGACAGTTCAGAGGAGACCTAAAAGTCCATACATTCTTCAGTTCTTCCCAACTGCCCTGGCACAGTTTATGCTTCCCTAGACCTTCCTCAGCTGCCTAAAATATTGTAGAATCAATTGGCCCAGCTTTGGAATGCTAGATACTAAACATGCTCCAATAACCAACTCTAAGAAGATAAAAGGTAGCTACTATGAGACAGCCAGCATAATGTAGTGGTTTGAGCATTGGACTATGATGCTGGAGACCAGGGTTCAGTTCCCCACTTGGCCATAGTAACCTACTAGGTGACTTTGGGCATATCACATATTCTCAGCTCCAGAAAAACTTGTGATAGGTTCAACTTAGAGTCGCCATAAGTAAGAAGCAACTTGAAGTCACACAACAACACCAATAGTTGCTACAAACAAGATCGATAACAGCAAGAAAGCTGGTTTTCTTTTTAATACTAGTATAGACAGTGACAGTCAGTGACATGGATTACATCTAGGTGGTGTCTGTATCCAGGATTGTCTTTAACCAGCTTTGTCTGGTGTGCCTTTGCCTTCCTGGTAAAAATAGATCTGGACACAGGGACACACTGTCTTAGTGCGTTTTCAGGATAATTGCAATACCCTTGATGTTGGGACGCTCTTGAAAAGTGTTCAGAAGCAAAATGCTACAAAGAGGTTGTTTTCTGGTTATATGTATTATAGATTATAATACATCAGCTTGCCTCGTTTCTTCCCAAGTCCAGTCCCAGCTGTTGGTTCTTACTTATAAATCCCTAAAAGTCTTGATCTCAAGGTGCTAGATGAAATCTCAGCAAGTTACCATGTTTCCCTGGGTCTCTAGGCAGGTGGATGTGATGTTTGATTTTTGTGCAAGTGATGATTGATCTTTATCTGTGTGGTGGTTTTGAGGCCTTAGACATTCATCTCGACCTATTCCCAGCTAGGGCCAGTGCTCCCAGATTCAGCAGGAGGAGTGTTTGTATGTGTGTTGTGCTGCCCCCCACACACACCGGTGCTTCAAAACACCAAGTGTGAAAGGAGGGGACTGGGTAGAAGCTGGGGGATGCATGTACTTGTGCCTGTTATAGGCTGAGCACTACATTTTGTGTAATTATTAGCTACAATCATGTAAATTAATAACCTAAAAGATTACAAAACTGTAAGCTTACTTCCCTATTTTAAGTACCCTGGAATTCCAATGTTTAAGATTACTTAGTGGGAATGTTGATGCTATTCAGCTTACCTAGATAATATTGCTGTTCACACATCAGAAGGCTGGGTAAGCAGGAAGTGACTAGAAGTAACTCCAGGTAGATACGTTTGTTAGCTGACAAATGGCAAAGGAACCACAGTATCTCAGATTACAGAGAACCATCTCTGTATCTGGCCCATCAGGACATGTGGAGCTAGGCATATTTGTCAGGACTTGTGAATAGGGTTGCCAGATCTTAGGCCCTGGCCTTGATTCTCCCATTTTCATGGAACATCTCCAAGTAGGACATGAGTGTGTAAATTCTTCAGTTTGGGTTAGCTCAGCTCTAGCCAAGAGGAAAAGACTGTGTGAAAATCTTGAGCTCATCTATTACAGCAGCAGCTTGCTAGAATTTGCTAGGATTAATTGATCTGTTGCTGCTACTTGCAAAGAGTCTCCTGAGGGTCTGTGTACTTACTTGGTTAGCTTCCTCCTTATCTCCCAGTTGTTGTAGCACCAGGGCTTACCCCCCACTCTGCTCTTCATCCAGCTCCTGGCTAGAAGCATGTGGGCTAGATGATGTGTTCCCTATCCCATCTCCCTTAGCAAAAAGGAATAATCCCCTTCGCTCACCTTGCTACCATTAACAAAGATTTCTGCCTTGATTTCCAAACACATTGCCTATCTATATAGTGTGTGAGTGTGGGTGTGTATGAATGACAAGCTGTAAGCAACTGTGGTTGGTACATAATGCATCATATTTAATGATATCATGTGGAGCCGTCCTTAGGTCTCAGGGTTTGACCTGGAACTCTTAGGGTCTGGGATGGTCCTGAATCGGCAACGTTGTTTGTGGACCTTCTTGTTACACACAAGATCAGGGACTAGCTGGGCTTAGGTAGGGAATACTTTCTGTTCCTGACACTAGTCCTTTCCTAAGCACAGGGCACAGAAATACTCCTCAGATGTTCATGATAACTCAGAACTCCCCACAGATAAATTGTTGTGCAAGTCAACTCCAACCAGTTGAAGGCTCCAATGCCATAGGCATTATCTTTTGTTGTAGCCCTTTACCCCTGCTTGTTGAAAGCCACAGGAAACATGATAGACTTAAATTGGAGGTAGGGTATGAATGCTTGGGAACTGTTTGCATTTCATCAAAGTCCTTCCCTCTACTTTTTTGCCATAATTAGAGCACTGTGCTCCCCATACTTATTCAGAATGATTTATTCTGAAATCAGTGTGGTGTAGTGGTTTGAGCTTTGGACTATGGCCCTGGAGATCAGAATTCATTTCTCCCCAGGCCATGGAAACCCACTGGGTGACCTTGGGTGCATCACACACTCTCAGCTGCAGAAAATCTCATGATGGGTTTGCCTTAGGATCTCCATAAGTCGGAAATGACTTGAAGTTACACCACAACAACATGTAAATTCTAGGATATAAGATGGCATATATCAGAAGACTCAAGGAGGTAGGGGTTGGCTGGTCAGATCTTCCCTTTTTCCTTGCAGATGCAGAGACTTGAGACAAGGCTCAGTCAGCGTCAATGTTTTGACTCCCCCTGCTACTATCATTGTTGATATTAATTAATAAGTCTGCATGCCCAGCCATGGAGCGTCTCCTATCTGGATTTAAAACAAAACCCAACCAGGGTGTGGCAAATGCCAGGATCCCTGAGGTCCAATTAGCTCAAGCTTGGGCAAGACGGAGCTCTTCCTGAAATGGCACTGGCTTGAATTTCTGGCATGCTTTTCTGAGTTTGTTGTTTGTTTCCAAACACCCATGTCAATGAGATGTGGGAGGACTTGCATTAAAATAGGTTGGTGTTGCTATTTACCCAGGCAGCTGGGTGTTGGGCACCCTTAGGGGAAGGATGTTTGTGTGCCTGTGTCTCTGCATCCAAATATACCTCTTCTCCCAGCTGGAATGCACACTTGGTACAAAGAACCCTCTCCCAGGGCTAAGGCCGGGCACAGCTTTCAGCAGCTGAAATAATATTTTCACCTGTGAAACACTGAGAACATGTCCAACTGCCTCTGTAGCAGCTCTTTAGAATATTTTCTTCCATGTCTTTCTAAGGCTTGTGGTGAGGTGGGGTGAGGAATTATTAACCTAGGGTAAAAGTCAACCATCCCTCTGTCTGGGAATTATGATGACAGCATGTCGTGAATACTAATGTTTGGAATCTTTACTGGGTCGCTTGGAAACGGGAATTTCTAAAGAACCGATATGCCAGTTGGCTGCTTCACTTGGGAAGCTGAATGCCGCTCAAGTTGCAAGAAATGAGTGAAACATCGCACTTGGGGGACCTATCCAAAAATCCCTTGGAAGTTTGGGTGTATTTGAAACTGGCATTCTCCTTTTTAAAATGCTTTTAAAAAGGGCTGTTTCCTTCAGAGAGCACAAAAAAGAGCCAGCTAAAAAGTTATGTTTCTTGAGCAAGCAAACAAATCATCATGGTTGCCATCAGACACTTCCTGGCCCCATTAAAAGGCATAATGTGTGAACCAACCAACCACAGTTTCTAGCTATGACCAATGTCCATGCTTTGATGCCATGGTATAAGTTAGGTTGGGGCAAGAGGAGCCCTGGCCACAACTTTACTACAGGTGTAATAGGCATGAGAGGCCATTGGTTGTTGTTGTTTGCCTCTAAATTGTTTCTGACGTACCTATCATGGGATTTTCTGGAGGCTGAGACCATGTGATGCACCCAAGGTCAGCCAGTGGGTTTCCATGGCTGAGTAGGAAACTGAACTCTGGTTTCCAGGGTTGTAGTCTAATGCTCAAACCACTACACCATGCCAGCTTTCATTACGAACATCCGATGGTGCCCTGTCTTCTATTCAATAAGGGGTAATTAGGCATGTTTTCATAGAACGATAACCTAGTAACAGCTTTTTTCAGAAGCTTAGGATCAAGCTAGAAGATATATTAAGGCTTCATTCCTATGGTCCCTGGGAAAGCACTCCAGGAGGTGATAGGTTAGTTTGCTCACTTGTTTGTTTGTTTTGGATCTTTGTCTATGAGGACAGAGAGAAAGAGGTCCACTTTCAGAAGTGAAGATCATACTATGGACAACCCTACCCCAGAACTGCAGAAACTTACAGTGATGTTAGAAGGAGGGAGAATCCCAGAACTGACCCTTGAGATGTAATAAATAAACCATGTAATGTATGTATGTACATATGTGTATGTGTGTATGACAAGAATAGTATGGGGCTGGCGGCTGCTTGGACTCAAGTGAGACATAAAAATATGCACTGCTGGCATGTTCTTGTATCCTTCTCTGTTGTTCACACCTCTGTAGCCATGATCTCTTCTCTTCCCCATGTATGGTTCTTTGGAATGTCAAGGACTCAAAGCTTTTTGGGAAATTATGCCCTCAATGTGTGTCTTTGGGGAATTATGCACACTTCTTTTAGCCACCACGGTCATCAGTCAGAAATGAAAACAAAGAGACAAGACATAAGCAGTTGTGCTCAGCAGATGGAGTCCAGGGAAAGCCTGATGCCTACATGTTAGGAGGCAAGATGGCTGTGAGGCACAGAATACTCCTTTTGATAGGGTTTTAATGGACATATTATGCAGGGACCCGGTGTAAATATTCTCTCTGCTGAAACCATTCCAACTCATCCCTAGCACCACTTGTATTATTACCCTTTTGATTTACAGCTGTCTGGATTTCACTTGACATGACAGTATTTTATCAGCTCTGGGAACTTGTGTAGATAAATGACTCAGCCTCTGAGAGGTAAACACACGTCAGCCCGTGACAATTATTTCTTTCATTAAGGAGGAAGATGATGGATGTGGTCCCAATTGTTCAGCTTTGGGGGCAGGCACTAGTAATTCCATTTTCACTTACATGGGGGGGAAACCAGATCTGTGGACGTGTTAGGATGGTTCTGTGCAGCAACACTAAAGCTATTGTGTAGCAGGCCAAACGGAGAAGGGAGGATATGACTTGAACAGGAGCAGTGAAACACCGAGTGAGTGGGGCTGAGAGAGAGGTGGGCTGTGAGTCCAAGACTGCCCCATCTGTGCTCCTAAAGTAACACTCTCCCATATAAGATTAAAATTGGAACGACTGAAGGTCATACTTAAATAGATTATACTTATCTCAGGAGCGGACAACATATAGCCACATTATATGCCCTGCAGGCCTTCAGAAAACTCTTCTACCAAATTTTGGCAGCAAAATGGGGTCTAAGTCTTCCACACGGGGTAAAAAAAACGGCTTAGGGCGACCTCATCCGAGGTCGTCCACACCGTGGAGCGCGCTAGAGTGGTTTGAATAGTGGAGGTTCCACACCTCAAACCGCGCTAGCATGGCCACAAGGGGTAGCGCGGTGCGTTTTTTAAAAACCACATTTTATGTGGTTTTTACGAAACGCGAGCGCGCTAACCTGTTGCAGCGCCCCGTGTGAAGCTGCAGGGACGCGCTAGCTGCCCGGGGGCGGGCTTCCGGCTGGCGCGCTGCCCTGATTGGCGGAGCGCCGCCAGAAGTCACCGGCCGCCATTTTGGGCGCCGCCGCCGAAAGCCGCCAAAACTCGCCAGCGTGTGGAGCGGCGAACGCGCGCTCCCCGCAGGGACGGAGCAACCCGTTTTCAGGTAAGATCCGTCCCTGCGTGCGCTGCCCCGTTCCCCCATCCCCCGTGTGGAAAGGGCCTATGTTTTAGTCTCAACTAGAGTCAGCTTGACAGCCAATGTGATGTAGTGGTTTAAGTGTTGGACCAACACTCTGAAGACAAGGATTGGATTTCCTACTTGGCTGTGGAAACCCACTAGGCAACTTTGAGTGCATTATACGCTCTCAGCCCCCAGAAAACTCTGCAACAGGTTCACCTTAGGGTCACTATAAGTCAGAAACAACTTGAAGGCATACAACAACAGGAGTCAATCCACTGAATCAATGTGAAGTTGGTAAGTCAACATTTACATAAGTTCTACTATTCAAATAGGACTGGCACTAACAACTCAGTTTAATCTCTTCTCCAGTCCTCCCCCATCTCCTCTTAAATTCAGTAGCAGATCATACTCTATAACTGCCTTTCCTCCACCAAGTGGCAGCTTGGAGCTCCCATGTCATTGGGCTGGTATACTGGGCTTCAGTCCAAGTTTTAAATGAGCTACTCAAAGTGCTGAACTCTACTTCCAAATGAATGCAGCTCCTTGGAGAGCTTCCTTAAAGTTCATACTGAAACCTGGAGTAGATTCACTGTTCAACACATGTGGAAACCACCAACCACCACTACCACCTGGTTTAAAAGTAAGGATGGGTGAGAATTTTGTTTCAGTTTGCTTTTCATTTTAAAATTACCCAAATTCTCAAATTTCATCATAATGAGGCTGCAAACCACACAAGGTTTCTGCTTTTGTTTTGTTTTTTAACTGAAGCAGAGAGATTCATCTGTCCAGGCCCAGCCTTAGAATTCTTACTGTGCCTCTTCAAAGTCCAGAATGGAGTTCCTGGATAGTCAACCATGATGGTGCTGAATTAGTGGTTGTCACTTTATTTTTTTGAAAGGATCCTTATCTTTTAAACTACATGGTAATCAGGTTCAATAACGTTCTTTCTACGTTTGGAGTAACTGTACCTACTGAAACTTGCTTGTCAACTTACGGTGACCCCAAAATTTCATAGGGTTTTCTTAGACAAGAAATATTCAGAGGTAGTTTGCCAATTCCTTCCTCCAAAAAATAGCCTGTGTACTAACTAGAGCTCACCCTATTTAATTTCTAAGATCAAGTGAGATCTGGTGCTTAGCCAACACAAATTTGGAGAGAGGGATTTCATTTCATTTTTTAAAAGGGGGATTTTTGCTGATTTCTTCATTTTTGGGATGGAAATAACTTGGGATTTTAAAAAGTAAAGTTTTGGAGAAAATGAAATTCTCAAATTTTCCTATTCCTGTATGAAAGCCAGAATGGATGTTAGTCTGTTGGATAGAATTATGCTAGAATCATATCACTGTCCTAAAACATGTGATGAGCAGCTCCACATCTATAGTAGCAGTGTGTAAAGCAGTAGGCTGTGCACATTCCTTCACATACATGGACACTGGAGAACATATGAATTCACAACCATACGCACATGCAATCAGAAATTTCACTCTGAGATATCCTATGCCACAGCCAATTTCTGCATTATGTCTGTTTTAACAAACCACTGCAACAAACCTTTTGAACCAGTGTCCTGTTTTGATCTTCTAACTAGAACATGAGGCCATTCAGTAAACCTGAATGTCGAAAGAGACTGGAGATATACTTCTTCACATAGTTCATGGTCAAACTGTACAGTTCACTGCCACAAGATGTGGCAGGAGCCATGAACTTGGATGGCCTTAAAAAGAGAGGAGACTTTGGAGTATCAGTGGCTGTTAGAAGTGATGGCTATCAATTGCTTCCAGGGTAAGAAACAGTAGACCTCTGATCACCAGCTGTCAGGAAACATGAATGGAAAGATTCTATTGCATTTATATCTTGTTTGGGCTTCCCACAGACACCTGGTTGGAAACGGTGAACAGAATGCTGGACTACGCAGGTCTTTGGATTGATTGTCTCTTCGTCTTTTCTTAAATGTCTTTCTGCAAATACACAGGGCCAAACTAGACATAAAGGGGAATGCATATTCCATGAGATAAACACGCATTCTTGTATAATGGGAAAATCAGACATGCTAATCAATCCACCATTTATCTTTTTGTGACAAATCAGAAAGCAGATTAGATACAAAATACATGGGTGAGGATAATTACATCTTGTGAAAAAGAGATGTCTTTACCTCTTGCGGAAGCACCTTTTCTTTTTCTTTTTTTAAAAAAAAGTTCAGTAAGCATGTAACGTGGCCCATATAGGAACACAGTATTTTTCCCTTAAAGAGTATTTATGAGCGAGGTTATCTCCTCCCATGGCAAAAACAATATGGGAAGGAAGGCAAAAAAGAAAAAATGAATGATTCGTATGGAATCTATTATGAAATCCATTCTTTCACATAGGCCCTTTCCGCAACTCACCTTTTTGTGGAGCTGAGGTGCGGGGATCACGCGAGCAGCCTCTTGCGAGAGGCTCTTGCATCCCCATTGCTTCAGCTCCACAGCTGCTGCCTGCTCGGGAGCAGGTAGCATGAGACCCCCTTCTCTTCCTTCTGCAGTGCAGCCTGGGATTTTCCTAGGCTGCACTGCGGCAGAAAGGGCGAGCGCTGTGGCTCCGAAGCTCCGCACACGTGGCAAGTGCATGCAGGGCCCCGGAGCAATGTGCAATCATGCACCATTTTCAGCTCAAAGCCAAAAATGAAATAGTGCGTGATTGGCGCCTGCCAGGCCCTGGAGTGTTGCATGATTGGGAGTGCGTCGCGTGGACCACTCCTTGTAGTCGTGCGACGCTCCAGGGGCCCTTTTGCATGGCAAATGCTGTGCAAAAAGGGCCTTAGTGTTCCCACACAGGGGCACAGAGAGAAATACCAGTCTTTTCTACCCTCGAGAACAACATACAGCACTTCGTGATGCACTGAATAGTCCCAAATTCTCAATTATTTCCATATGAAAATGCAAAAAGGTCTCATTTTGTTTACAGACAACCTCAATGCTTAACACACATGCATACAGAGAGACAGAGAGAGAGAGAGAACTTAAATGTTCATATGAGGAAAACAAAACCATCCTATTCAATTTCACAGGTCTCAATTATCTTCTCAATATATTCTGGGGATTGACTCAACATGGCAGACAATTCATCAAATTATATTGATAACTGGCACCTAAATCTCTCAAAACTTTCCTAAAAATGTATCTGGACTGGACAACATCTTTTTAAAATCAGATGCATAGATAGATAGAGTGATTGATAGATAGATAAACAGATGACAGATAGATAGACCAGATACAAATTATCTGGTTTTTAAAGACCTTCCTCAGGAACGTTGCTCCAAGAGTAAAGTTGTTAGATTTGTTCACAGGGAAGTATGTATAGAATGACAGCAAAATGTACTTCAATGGGAGAAACAGAAATTTTTAACGTTGTTGTTTATAATTGCTAAAATATCAGCAATGTACTCATACAAATGTCAGATTTAAGAAGGTTCTCGCTCTGATTGGAAAGCAAGGGTTAGGATGTGTGGCTGTGGATAGAGGAATGGGGATGTCACATGTGAATGTAACATTATCTACTATATAAAAGTCAAAGTTTGTGCGTGAGTTTGTCTGTTTGTCTGTGTCAGGCAGGCAAAGACCTCATATGATTGGCTGTGTGATTGACTTGCTGTGAAGATTCTTTGGAATCCTGGGGTTGGTAGTTCAGGGAGGGGCCTTTAGAGGGGCCAGAGAGCTCTGAACAGGTTGGTTGCTATGGAGACAAGGCCTAGCAGCAAGGAGAATGCCAGTGTATTCCCTCAAGAACCCAAACTCTGTATGTTAATAACTTGGAGTAGATAGGATTGGATTGGGGAATATGGGGAAAAGTTACACATACTGAACAAGACAGATTGGGGAATTAGAGACACAGGATCTCACATCTGTGTATTTCAACTGCATCTAATTCCTAAGGTAAGGTATTTCTAACAAGTATTACCTAGGAGAAGATAAAATCCTGGGCAACCTGGGGTACATACACTAGTTTATAATATTTATAGACCACACTTCTTCCAATAACTTTCAAGCATTTTAAATAGCTTTCTTCCTTGCTAACTTAAATCCCAAAGAACCCTTTTTGGTAGGCCAGGCTGAAAGACCGTATAGAAAAGCTCATGGCTCAATGAGGGATTAGAACTGTGATCATTCAGGTCGCCCTCCTACCCGCTAACCATTATACCAGACTATGTCTTATTAATGTGGAGGCTCAGTGAGAGGCTCTCAGCCTCTCACCTCCAATTCTCATATTCATGGATACACTTGAGTCCATCTGAGCTGGCTGAATTCCTCTTTCAATGTCTACTTTTCACCCAGAGTCATCAGTTGGTTATGCTCACAGAAAAGGAAGGGGGTATGTCTGTAAATCAAGACATTAAATAGGCATTTTAAAATAAAAAAGTTATTCTTGACACTTGCAGTTGAAACTCCTGAGTCTACTAAACAGCATCCCACCAGGGAACAGGTAAAGATGTTTGCAGAATTTGTGTTGCATTTCCTCATGTCTATTATGTTTGGATTTTTTAGTCTGAAATTAGGGTGAATCATCATTTCCTAAATCCTCTGCGTTTGTAATCTCAGTTTTGGTAATTACAGCATGCTGGCATTCATTGTCTATTATTCCTTCAAATAGTGCTGAGCTGTTTTCAGCTTCAACCACATGCTGACACAGTTTGTGATTTTCAATTTACCTTGTGTTAGGGTTTATTTACTTAACAAAGAGCCTTAGCTACAGAATCCTTCTTTCTCTGTCTACTTCTTGACCTAAAATACAAACTGTAGCGGATGTAGAAAGGGAAGGGGGACATGTCAGGATAAGGCGTGAAGCTGCTAAGACTTGGCAGTCACAGTTAGAAAGCTGTCTCTCCTGTCCAGAAAACAAATCAAGACATTCCTTTATGGCCTAACTTGGCTGGATTTTTTTTTTTTTACAGTGAGGAACAATTGCAAGAGTTTCATCATCCTAACAAAAGCCAAGCAGAATACAGGGAAATGTCAATCAGCACCCCAAGGCAGCCTGCAGACTGACAGGTCTCAGAAGTGGAGGGTATTCACAGGGTCTTCCAAATGTAGGCTTTTGAAGAGAGGGACACATCTGTTAGTTTATAATGGGCTTCCCTCGGAGAAGGAAATTCAGAGAAAGAGTGGGTGGGGTGTCACTAGAAATAATAATAATAATAATAATAATAATAATAATAATAATAATAGTAGTAGTAGCAGCAGCAGCAGCAGCAGCAGCAGCAGCAGCAGCAGCAGCAGCAGCCCATGAGAACAACTCCAAGCAATTGACAAACCATCTGAATTAAGCAGCCATAGAAAAGATCATAAGAGCACAATTACTGAAAGTGATACTAATTGGAACATACCACTTTATCTAACAATACTTGTCTTATTCCTAGAGTCTTGGATAGAATCTGAATCATTGATGGTCCAAAACTCTGGTCAGTAGCGTAAAAGACCTCTAAACAGAAATGTGATAATAGTTATTCTGAGAATTGTAGTCCCAAAAACTAACTTTCCCAAGCTCTCCAATTCCATCCAGTTTTTGCTTTAGCCTACTATTCACCACTGGCACACACAGCCCTAATAACTTTTCCCAGAAAAGATGAAGCTTTGGGGACCACCAGCCCTCCATCAAGAGCCCTGTTCTTCTCAAAGCTGTGTCATAAAAGGAATTTCAACAGTGCTAGATTCATAGAATCGTATATTAATCATAGAAATGTAGAGTTGGAAGAGACCACACGGGCCATTCAGTCCAACCCCGTGCTATGCAGGAACACCCTCAAAGCACTCCCAACAGATGGCCATCCAGCCTCTGCTTAAAAACTTCCAAAGAAGGAGACTCCACTGCACTCCGAGGCAGCATATTCCACTGCCGGACAGCCCTGACCGTCAGGAAGTTCTTCCTGATGTTCAGGTGGAATCTCCTTTCCTGCAACTTGAATCCATTGCTCCTTGTCGTGGTCTCTGGAGCAGCAGAAAAACAAGCCCTCTCCTTCCTCTACATGGCATCCCTTCAAATATTTAAACATGGCTATTATGTCCCCTCTTAGCCTTCTCTTCTGCAGACTAAACATACCCAGCTCTCTAAGTCTATCCTCATAGCGCAGCGGTTCTCAACCTGTGGGTCATGACCCCTTTGAGAGTCGAAAGACCCTTTCACAGGGGTCGCCTAAGACCATCGGAAAATACGTATTTCCAATGGTCTAAGGCTCCATTCCCTCCTTGGTGGTGGTCCGCAAGCGTGAGCCATGCGTTCGCGTCCTCCTGCCCCCTTTGGCGGGAGCACGTACAGCTGCACATGCTCCCGCCAAAGCGGGCAGGAGGATGCGAGCACCTGGCTCACGCTTGCACACCACCACTCCTGGGCCTTTACCGCACGTTACCTTATTCCAGAGGTGGGGGGGCCCTCTCTTCACTGCTCCTTCGTGCCGCAGCTGGCTTCCTGGTTGCGCAACCGCTCCGCCCCTTCCTTCCGCAATGCATCCTGGGAGCTGTAGGCTGCACTGGGGGAGGAAGGGGTGGGGTGGTCGCATGACCAGGAAGCCAGCTGCGGGACGAAGGAGCAGCGAAGGGAGTGCCTCGCACAAGAACCTGCTTGCACGAATGGCACCCCCCCACTTCCGCGATAAGATAACGTGCGGAAAAGGCCCAGGAGTGGTGGTACGCAAGCGCGAGCCACACACTCGCATCCTCCTGCCCCCTGTTCAGAAGGGAGTGAAATTGCTCCCCTTCTCCGCTACCGGGAGAACCTCCCGTCTGATGGGCCAGCTTGGGAGATAGGCGGCAGCACAGGGGCAGGCCTCCTCCTCGCCATGGCCCCTGCCCCACTCGCCATGGAGCTGGGCGCTGCGGAAGGGCCGGAGGGCCGCAAGGCGGCGCTTTTCTGGGGATGCAATCTGCGCCCAGCGCAAAAGACAAAGGCGCTGGGATTCTTCCCCCCGGCCAGGTTTGACACTCTGGAAACTTTTCCCACATTGCCCCCCCCAGCGGAAACAAGAGTTCTCGGAGTTTTTTCCCGGGGGAGATGCACGGGTCCTCTTTCCCTCCCTGCCCACCCCTTCCCGTTCCTGGCCGGCGAGGCAGTCTTTGCGGGGGGGGGGGATTGTAAATAATAAATAAATAATTTTTTGGTTGAGGCTCACCACAACATGAGGAAATGTATTAAAGGGTCGCGGCATTAGGAAGGTTGAGAACCACTGTCATAGGGCATGGTTTCCAGGCCTCTCACCATTTTGGTCGCCCTCCTCTGGACTTGCTCCAGCTTGACCATGTCCTTCTTGAATTGAGGTGCCCAGAACTGGACACGGTATTCAAGATGAGGTCTAACCAAAGCAGAGTAGAGTGGTACCAGTACCTCCCTCGATCTAGACACCATACTCCTATTGATGCAGCCGAGAATTGCACTGGCTTTCTTGGCTGCCGCATCACACTGCTGACTCATGTTCAGCTTGTGGTCTATGAAGACTCCTAGATCCCTTTCACACGTACTGCTATCCAGCCACGTGTCCCCCAGCCAATATTTTTTATTCCATTTTTTCTACCTAAGTGTAGGACCTTAAACTTCTCTCTGTTGAATTTCATTTTGTTAGCTGTGGCCCAGCTCTCTAATCTATCCAGGTCATTTTGAATTTTGATCCTGTCCTCTGGCGTATTAGCAACCCCTCTCAATTTGGTGTCATCTGCAAATTTGATAAGCATGCCCTCTATTCCTTCATCCAAATCGTTGATAAAAATACTGAACAGCACTGGGCCCAGGACAGAACCCTATGGCACCCACTAGTCACTTCTCTCCAGGATGAAAAGCAGCCATTCATGATCACCCTTTGGGTTCGGTGAGTCTACCAATTACAGATCCAACTAACAGTAGCCCTGTCCATCCCGCATTTTACTAGCTTCTTTGCAAGAATGTCATGGGGAACTTTGTCAAAGGCCTTACTGAAATCGAGTTATGCTACATCCACAGCATTCCCTTCATCTATCAAGCTAGTAACTCTATCATAAAAAGAGATAAGATTAGTCTGGCATGACTTATTTTTGAGAAATCCATGTTGACTTCTCGTGATTACCACCTTGCTTTCTAAGTGATTAGCAAACGACTGCTTAATGATCTGCTCCAGGATCTTTCCAGGTACTGATGTCAGGCTGACTGGGCGATAATTATTTGGGTCCTCTTTTTTCCCTTCTTGAAGATGGCGACAATATTTGCTTTCTTCCAGTCTGCTGGAACTTCTCCTGTCCTCCAAGATTTCTCAAAGATTATAGGAAGCGGTTCCGAAATGACCTCTACCAGCTCTTTTAATACCCTAGGATGCAATTCATCTGGCCCTGGAGACTTGAATTCATCCAGTGTGGCCAGGTATTCCTGTACCACCTCTCTACCTATTACGTGTCTCATTTCCCCTGCTTCCTCACCTGCTCCCCAACTGCCAGGTTGAGTGCTTGTATCCTTCTGGGAAAAAACTGAGGCAAAGAAGGTGTTAAGAAGTTCTGCCTTTTCTCTTCCCCCTGTGAGTAATTCACCATCTTCTCTGTGCAGCGACCCTATCGTCTCCTTCTTTTTCCTTTTGCTGCAGACGTATTTAAAAAAGCCCTTTTTATTGTTTTTAATGTCTCTGGCCAGCCTAAGTTCGTTCTGTGCTTTAGCCTTTCTGACCTCCTTCCTACATCTCCGGGCTACTTGCTTATAATCTTCTTTGGTGATTTCCCCCTTCTTCCATTTCCTATACATGTTTCTCTTAACACTTAGCTCAGTTGAGAGTTCTTCAGTCAACCATTCCGTTTTTTTCAGATGCCTTCCATTTTTCCTCTTTATTGGCACAGTTTTAGACTGTGCCGTCAGTATCTCCTTTTTAAGGAACTCCCATGCCTCCTGAACTCCTTTTCTTTTCACTATTCTTGACCATGGAATTCCAGCCAGCAGCTCCCTAAGTTTACAGAAGTCCGCTTTTTTAAAATCTAAGATGAGTGTCTGGCTACACTTATCTTCTCCTTCCCACTGAATGCCAAATTCCAATGGGGCATGGTCACTCCCCCCTAAAGATCCAACCACTTCTACCTCATTAACAAGGTCATCCCTGTTGGTCAGGATCAGATCTAGAATATTTGATCCCCTTCTGGCCTCTTCCACCTTCTGGACCATGAAGTTGCCTGCAAGACAGGCAAGAAACTTGCTGGACCTTGCTGTCTTGGCAGAGTTTGACTGCCAGCATATATTTGGGTAATTGAAATCTCCTATTATTACTGTATTTCTCCTCCTTGAATGTGCAGTCATTTGGTTGAGGAAGGCGTCATCAAAGTCCTCAGCCTGGGTTGGAGGTCTGTAGTAAACCCCCACCAGAATATCCCTATTGTTTCTCGCTCCCTTAATTCTTACCCAAGTGCTCTCGACCTGGCTTACTGGGTTTAAGTCAGGGATCTCTTCACAGGTGAAAACATCCTTGACATACAAGGCTCCTCCTCCTCCTTTCTTGTTTGGTCTATTTTTACAAAATAGGCTATACCCCTCTATTCCTATATTCCAATCATGAGACTCATCCCACCAAGTCTCAGTGATGCCTATCAAATCGTATTTATTTTGTTGTACTAGGAGTTCAAGTTCATCCTGCAACTTCTCCTATGGTATAGTAATAAATGCAGTATTCCCTGCATCATTCTTTTCTCCAGTTTCAAATTTACTATTTTTCTAATGTGGTTTTCCATATCCACCTTCCATGGATATCCATTAGTCCTCTATTGAAAAGACAACAAACTCTAGAGGGGAAATAGGGGGAATAATCTCTCCTGTACAATTTGTCCCAATGCCTGCTTGGAAGGACTTTGTCTGCTGAAACATGGAGCCATTAAAAAAAAAAAAATCCTTCTCTCAGTAGCCTACCTAATCCACCATAGTCCTTCAAGCTATCTTTCACACATCAGCAACAGCAACATCAGCCAAGTAAGCTCCTCTGTTTTTCTGTCTTCTTAGCAGGATATGCCAAATATTTTCAGCGTGGATGTTTCAGGATTTTGAGTATCTCTGATATTGACTTTGAATTGGTTAAAATTGGATGGCCCAAACCAAAAAGAGAACAAAGATTGCAGCTAAGGCTAAATTGGTGGTCAGATTGAACAAATACCATGGCTTACTTGTAGTTGTTCAAGCTTAATCTTCCAATACATGTTCCAAAAGCAGAGATAAGGGGAGAATATCTTGGCTGCCACAGGGATCCCTCTCCTGGGATCCTCTCTTGAGATTACCTGCATTACACATCACCACCGATAAATAACACTCATGATAGCTAAAGACATCATTAAAAACAATTTAAGCAGTAAGGCCATTAAAATCAATAAATATTGAAACAGTTCAAAAGACCAGGTAGAAGACTCTTCATACCCTTCTGACAAAAGGAGAATAGGAACTTACCTGCAGCTTTGAGGAGAGTGTTGCCTTCCAAAAATGTGGGAGCACCAGGAGGACCATTCTCAAGATAACTACTCTTGAAGATCTTAGCAGCTGGGTAGGTTCATAATGGGGCTGGCATTCATTCAACTAGCCAGGTTCCAAGCCAGCTATCATGGATTTAAAGGTTGAAACCAACACCCTGAATTGGGCTTTAAAAACAGCTGGCAACTAGTTCAGGTCTTTAAATGTGTGTGGTAGTGATGGTGTAACACAGTCTCCATATTGTGTACCAGTTAGCCAAGTAAAGCTTCTGGACAGTCTTCAAGGACAGTGAAATCTAGACTGCACTGCAGTAATCAAACTGTAATCCATCTAAGGTATAGATGACGATTGTGGAGGCAGATTGGCTCAGGAAAGGTGAGTACACTGAAAGATGGTACACTGAGTGGAATTGTGTGAAAGCACTTTTCACCACTGCAGTAACCTGGGACACTGCATGGGTTTAATATCCGCCCCTTCTCCCAGAATGCAGTCCCAGACTCCAGTCTTCTAGATGCCTTCTAGAACAGGATGAATCCAAGTCCCCAGGGTCATTTCTCTCTTATATCCAGCCCATTGCTGAAATGAGTAATAGTCGATGGAATTGACTAGTTCCTTGGTATTAGCTGGCATGAGGTAGTTGTTTTATTTGTTTTTAACAGATAATATTTGTGTATTTTATGAAGCATTGAGGATGGCTAGCAGCAATTAAAACCAATAATAAGATGAAGGAACATTCTAAAAAAGGGAAGGTGAAAGTCCTTTCTCACTACCCTGTGAACCATGCCTCCACCACAGTTGGGACCTAGGAAATGGACTCTTTATCAGGCAGAGTGATGTGGGAGGCAGAACTGGTACGGCAGGAAGCAGTCTCTGTGATCCTGGACCTGGGGCATTTAAGTCTTTGGCTGTTTCCACACTATGCTACTATAGTGCTATTATTCCATTTTCAGAATCCTGTGGAATTCTGGTTTGTAGTTTATTGAGGCCAAAGAGTTCTCTGGCTAAGAAATGCCTGTTCCTAAATTCCCAAGATTCCATAGGATGTTGAAAGTGGAATAACAGCACTATAACAGTGTAGTGTGGAAACAGCCTTTAAAATACCGTCAACAAATACTTTGAACTGTGCTCAAAAACAAACTGATAATCAGAGCAGCCTTTGCAGGAAAGAACCTGTCAACAATTATGTCCATGGTTTCCCACACACATTCTCATTACTGCATTCTGTACCCACTACCTTTTCTGAACACCCTTCAAAGGTAAGTTCTATGCATTTCAATAATCCACTCTAGATGGAACAAAGTCAGGTGATACTCTGGGGACATTTTCAGAATGAATATCAATGACAATTTTTCTGCAATAGTTCTGGAAGCAAAGGGAGAGCCATGTCAGTCCATAGCAGCCAAAATCACAAAGAATGAATACCTTAGAAACTGTGAAGATAGCTGCAGTTATTATTAGTAACATTAGTAATAGAAAACACTGTATGACACCCTATATCTAAATTGTTCAAGGTGTCATACAATAAAATGAATGTAAATGTTTTAAAACAATTGTAATAAACAGTAAAAGATATGATGCCTAAAACATATTGTTCTATGGATACCCTGGACTGCTAAAAAAAAAACCCAGATAAATGGGTCCTACAGCAAATCAAGCCTGAACTCTTTCTAGAAGTCAAGATAAAAAAACTGAGGCTGTCGTACTTTGACCATATCACGAAGAGACATGGCTCCCTAAAAAAGACAATAATGCTTAGTAAAGTGGAAGCTAGTAGGAAAAGAGGAAGACTTCATTACAGATGGATAAACTCAATCAAGGAAGACATATCCCTGAATCTGCAAGATCTGAGCAGGGTGGTTGAGAACACGGTGACTTGGATGTCTCTCATTCATAAGTCAAAGTCAACTTGACAGCAGTTAACAACAACAAAACATATTAAACTATCTAACAAATTAAAACAGTTAAGACCATGTATATGTACAAACAGGAAAAAAAATTAGATGCCCCAAGATTATTAAAAAGTCCTCGTTTAACTTAGCACATTATAGCTGTGTTTTAAATTTAGTGTACTATAGCACAAAGCTCACACCATAATAAATCTGGCAGTCTTTGGGTTGCCACAGAACTCTATTGTTTTTGATAAGAAAATGTACCATTAGTGGCATTTATAACACCATTTGAACTGCACGCCAATCTTAATTTTGCTTTTTATACATGCCTGCATATAAAAATCATGCAAATTTGAAGTTTGTACTTGCTTCACTTCAGAGCTGGTCTTTTTAATACCCATGAATAGAAGCCTAATCGGTCAACTGAACATTACCAACAACTAAAGGACAGACTTTTTTTCCCTTAAGACTGCCATACAATGTACCCTTTATATCTGCCTTTTTGTATATTCACCTTTTTGTATGTGTTCAGGTGCATACATGAGCAACAAGGAGGGAGGGAGAGCGGGAAGAAATGGTCCTGAGATCAGATTTTGGCTGCCCTATTATATGATGCTGTGTCTGTTGCCTCAGGCAAAATGATAGATACAACCTTAATGGTTTTGTTTTCCCTCTTGCAACTTCCAGTAATGAGGATATATTAGCTCAAGTGGTTTACAATAAGGCATTGCTCTCGTTCTCATTAAAGTCAACAGAAGTTTGCACTGGATGTTAATGGGGATTGGGGGGCTGGAATCCCCAGGCACCCCTTATTGAAGCTTTGGTGCTCAGTGTTTGGTAGGCCTACATGGACTGAAGCCCAGAAAAGGGGGGCTGTAGCACAAATGGACTGGGGAAAGGCCCAGCTGCCATGTATGTGCCGTTGTCCCTGGATAGGACCTTGGAACTGAGTGTTTCTCCCTCAAGCAAACTGACGGGTGGGTTGCATCATCTCTACCTCTTTAAACTGGCACAGGGGCACATCAGATGTCAGAAAGAGCCAGGCCATCCATTCCCCTCCTCCTGAACTGTTTCACTAATGAAGCTACCCACATGCCCTTCTTTTCCAGAGCCGGGACACCTCTGCCAAAGGAAGCATCCACAAGAAAGAGAGAGCTCTTTCTTTTGTACTAGGCAAAGCAGCGATGATTAATGCACCAGTGGTAATGAATCTGCATGGAAGGATTAGCTGCTGCAGAAGCTGGAGCTGATAGGACAGCTGGTGAGAGGGGACACCAAATTCAATTTGCTCCTCATTTGCATACATATGACAACCATCTGTGCTAATAGCACTGCAATGTCTCCATTAGGCTACCTTCAAGTGTACTGAGCTCCACTACACTCCAATTAGGCTTTTAAGTGGGAAAGCTTAGCACATAAATATTTGTGGAGGGGAGAGGATGGCTCACTGAACCGTGGCTTCTTTTTGCCTTTCCCTTCCCGTCAAAGGTTGAATCTTATCTAGGCTGAGAATGGAAGAAGAGTGCTCTGTTAACAGCCTCTCATTGGCTCATCCTTTGCATTACAACCAACATGGCCTTTGAATCCAAGATTTCCTAACATGGTCAGCTTGTATCACCTAAAACCAGTTTAAACCAGTTTAACGTTTGGTTAAAAAAGACTTCTTGAGCTAGGGGCTATAGCCTGATGCACATCTCCCATCCCACTTGGAAAAGAGTTCCTCATTGACTCTATGGCCATTTCTGCACGGGTTTAAAGAAACGGTGCAGAGCATCCTCCGGGGGGATGCCTGCACCTGGGAGCGGACTGGGTCAGACCTACTTAGTGTAGTTCTGCACCTCAGCTCACTCCGGAATGACCCGAAGTGGTCATCCAGCATGCTTTTGAAAGACCGCTTGAAACAGGTCTTTCAAAAGCACGGAGCATGCCACTCCATGCCTGTGCTCCGGTGCAGATTTGCAGGCTCGCACCAGTGTGAGCCTGCGATCTGCCGGGGGTGGGCTTTAGGCTGGCAAGCTTCAGCGGTTGGTGGAGAGCCACCATTTTTGTCCCTGGAGCAGTGCAAAACAGCGGCCAGCCTGGACCCAAGTGTGGAGCCAAGAAGTCCGGTAAGTACCGGCACGGGGTGATTCCCTCACCCCGTGTGGAAATGGCCTATGTCTATATCGAGGATCCTTGTAATGTGGTTCTTGCTATCCAACTTGTCCTTCAGAAGTTCATCTGGTTTGAATGTTGGGAAGCATAAACTGCTGCAGTATGTTACTTGCCATTGTTGCTTCAGTAGCAAAAAAAAAAAAAAAGTGAGAGCGACAGGTGTGTGTGTGTGTGTGTGTGTGTGTGATCATTCCATGTTCAGAATGGTGCTTGTCTGGAGTGGCATATCATGTCATTGCAATGAAGGTGGTGATCCTGGTGGCAATCCTGATATATCACTTTTATCACTTTCCACTCTAAGGAAATAACTAAAAGATCTGGATCATTTTTACATGACAAAGGATAGCTGTAGCACACTTTTTATTTCCTTTTTCCTGATAGGAGATTGGCTGTGATTGCATCTTAAGAAGCTACCGAATGGAACTACCAGTCAGCAATCCCTTCTACACCGCTTTGAAGTATGTATGAATCTACTTACATTTCAACCTCTTCATTTCCTTGAGCTCAAGCTTCCATCAGCCTGGATCTTCATGAAGGCCAGCCCAACCTCTTTGGAGTATGTGGGAAAAGGGAATGGGATCACATGATAAATTCTAGCAATAATACTTTCCAGAGAGAGATAACTAAAAGGCTCATGAGGGAAACAAGAGGCACTTTAGTTGGACTGCAATTCCCGTTGACCCTAGCCTGTTGTAAGAGATCATGGGAATTTTAGTGCAACAACATCCAGAAGAATTATTGTTCCCCACTTCAGGTATGAGGGAAGGTGCTCTGAGAGTCTTAGGGTGATCTTGCTCCACATTAAGATATCATGGGATGTATAGTTTGAGGTGGGGAAATACCCAGCACACAGGTAAGATGTTTTTTCTTCTGTTGCCCCCCCCAATTAAAAATAAACATGCATACTTTACTTCTGATTGTACATTCCTAGAATGGTACTGGACCAGGAGCTTGTCTTGATATGTCCTTTGCTGGAGGTTGTCCTGAGAATGTGAAATGCACAACCTCTCTCCCTATCCATACAGGGTAGAAAAGATGTGGTCTTCCATGTGCTTTTGGATGGCAACTCTCATAATTCCATGCTGTTGGCAATGCTAACTATATCTGATGAGAGTTATGGGCCAAAAACCTCAGGAGGTTGCCCACCCCTGCTATATGACACAGGCTTTGAGTACAGGATGGTTACAAAAGCAGAATGTGCTCCAGTGGTTCATACTGTCCAACATTCAGGTCAAATGAACATCTGAAGGCAAAGCTGGACAACTGAACTGCATGCAAGACTCCCTGATATGCTCATGAATTAATTGGCTTAAAAACATGAACTGTTTCTTAAAATCTTGTACTTAAGGTTGGATTAAGGATTTGAGGGCCTTATTATTTGGACCATCTCTGCCAAACTACAGGTTGCCCACATTTTCACAGGCCTATGGAACAAACGTGGCTAGAAATTTCAGATCAGTTGCTAGCAGTTGTTCAAGCAAAGGGTCTTGATTTATTCAACAAAAGAATCCCAGCAAACCTAACTCAATGTACATCACAGTAAATGCTGGCAGGGTGTTTGCCTGGCTAAAATGAAGCAAGACTGTGTAATTACACCTAGAATCAGAGTGTTCATCAATATTAAAAATGAAAAACTGGACTGGGAAGCATGATCTGTTGTTTTTTGCTGGAATCCTGTTGGTACATTTCACTGCCAGAAATATATTGGCACAGAAAAAGGGCCACAGGTACAATGGTCATGAAGGAAGAAGAGTGTTAGAGAAATAGTCTGCTTGGAATTGGCAGATTTTGTCAGCTTTCCCTCCCCACATGGGCTATTGATTGGCCACTATGGGAACAGAATTTTGGACCAGATAGGTATTTATTCTGATCCAGCGTGGGACACTTTTTATGTTACTTTATGTTGCTCTTAGGCCTCTAAGGCTGCAGTCCTAATAAAGTTAACTTGTATCAGTAACTTGACTGAACTCAGTAGATATTACGTTAAACACACATCGTACTGTGCTGCAAATATACAATTTTTTGATGAACTGTTGGTGAGATATTCTTGTATGGGTTTTCTTGAGCAATCATGCCAGGTTGCTAAGGGAGCATCGTGGACTTGTGAAAAACATCTGGGGGAAAATGTAACTGCATTTAGGAGCAGGTGGGCTGTAATGTTTCTACCAACTCCCTTGTGGATATATCTAGAGCTGAGAAAGGTTTGTGCATCAGCAGATATTGAAACTGAATAGCAGTGACAATATGACAGCTAAATGGAAGTATCACTCAGTGAGCTGGTCCACCTAGAACTTGGAAAAGTTAGATTTGCAGACTGCAATTCCCAGCATCTCCCATTCTGAAGGATTCTGTGAGTTGTTGTCCCAAAACTTAGGCCATTTCTGCACTACACTGTTATGGTGCTATTATTCTATTTTCAACTTCTTGTTGAATTCTGAGGTTTGTAATGGTGTTGTTACTGAGTTTGTTTCCTTAGAATGAGATTCCTCTGCATTCCCCATGTAAATTGAGGGCCTTTCTGTCCTACACTGTTATAGTGCTATCATTCCACTTTCAACATACTATGAGATTCTGGGGTTTGTAGTTTGCTGAGGACAAAGAGCTCTCTGGCTGAGAATTCTAAAGGCCCCTCCCTCAACTGTAAACCCCAGGATTCCACAGGATATGGAAAGTGGAATAATAGCACTATAACAGTATAGTGTGGAAATGGCCTTAATTTCTCCAAGCTTTAGTGTATCAGTGCTGAACAAAGATAGCTGGTAATAAACAACAAGGATACCATTATTATTGTGCCCTGCTTGTAACAACCCTGAGTCCTATGATCAGCCACTCCTGACAACAGACATTCTAGACAAATTGGTCCTTTGATCCAGCAAGGCCATTCTGGTAGTCTTATATACTGGGATTCAGAGGCAGCTGAAGACAATTTTGGCTCTCACCTCTGAGCTCTTTTGGCTCCTTGGCCATCACAGTCTGCTTTGCTTCTCCCTTGTGCATTTCCTTCTGTAATGACTGTATTCTTGCAAGGCTCCAGCTCTGATTATGACATTGGTCCTGCACTTTGCTTCTAGTAGGTTCACTGACATGGGGCATTAGGTGGCCAGTTACTTCTCACAGCCCCAGGGGAGAAATTAGGTTTCCTGTCAGAATTGTCTTTAGTACCAAATTATTTTTGCTTGTGTTTTTGGGTTTGTGCTGATGGAGAAATACATTTCCCTTGTGGGTTTCCATGGGTTTAAGGTTAAAGGCCAGCCCATTAATCTACCCACTTTGCCTGTCTGTTTTTTAACCCACGTGCTCATGCATTGCTAAGGTAATTTGGAAGAATGGGGTGGGGGAAAGTGGTCTTTTCACCTCAGAGGACAGAAGCAAAGGAGGTACTTCATCACCTGCGAAGGAAGTGATCATGATGACTCCACAAAGAATGATTTTTACAAAACCAAAGAATGATGAACTTGGGTTCACTCCCTTTGTTTTATGAAATGAATGGGAAGTTAAATCGGGGACAACTTGTCATTGTCAGGTTATTGTTGTTTTTATTTTTTTGGTAAGCTGTCTTGAAATTTTTGATAAAAGAGTAACGCTTTCAATCCATGTGCACTTTCTTCTTGTTACTGTGTGTCTTCTAGTCACTTCTGACTTATGGTAACCCTAATGTGATTCGGTCATGCAGTTTTCTGGAGCTGAGAGTGTGTGATGCACCAAAGGTCACCCAGTGAGCTTACATGGCTGAGCAGGGAATTGAACACTGGTTTCCAGGGTTGTAGTCCAATGCTCAAACCATTATACCACACTGGGTCTCCCTGCTTAAAACTCACAGGCCTTCTCTATCCCACGTCCTTGGGACAATAGTTTGCTTTCTGTGTTGGTCTACCATTTGAATAAAGAATTTGACAATTTCTGACAATGGCCCCTTCCCTTACTCTTCAGCTCTCCCAATTTGGCTGGGATACTCCCCATTAACCCTCTCTCAGCCCACTTTTTCAGCAGCTTTTAGAGTGTCCTGGTTTCTCTTTTCCTCCTATTTTCCCTCTTTCGGACCACAAACTGAGGCCCTTTCCGCACGAGGCGAGTGAATCGCTCCGTGCCATTACTTACCAGTTCTTCTGGGTCAGAAGTAATGCGGACTTTCCTTTAAGCCCTTCTGCGGGGCTCCTGGGTCCGGACCAACCGCTGACGCTGGCCACGCCCACAGCCCACCCTCCGCTGATCGCAGGCTCGCGTTGGTGCGAGCCTGCGCATCTGCACAAGTCATCAGGAACACAATGGCATGCTCCAGAAGATTGAAAGACTGGATTTTTCCAGTCTTAACTTAGCACACTGGAGGACCACTTTGGGGCATTTTGGATTGGACTAAGGTGCAGAACTAAGGTAAGTAGTCTGGACCTAGTCCGATCTAAGGTGCAGACAACCTCCATGCCAGGACGTCTTGGCCCGTTTTAACTTCCTCGTGCAGAAAGGGCCTGAGTTTAAAAGGCAAAAGGAGTTTGCACTTAGGCCCTTTCCAGACGTCGGGGGGTGGGGGGAAACAACCGTAAACGGAGCTCACTGGATTTCTCCTTTGTCCAGGAGAATCCACCGCGAAGAGCAGCAGCGTGAGTTCGTCGCTCTCCAGCTCTTCAGCATCTCAAATGGCAGCTTCCAGTTGGTGCAGAACCAGACTGAGGTGTGGAACTACAGAAAGTAGTCCACCCTAGTCCACTCTACGGTGCAGAAGACCTCCGTTGGAGGTCACTCTGCACCATTTTAAAATCCCAGTGCGGAAATGACCTTAATTAGCAGGGGAAGACAAGAGGAAGGGAAGAATCTTGCCCTTCCCAGTAGACTTAGACAAAAGCAAATTCCTGCAGCTTCTCTATGCTTCTGTGTTTTTCCTCATTAATAACCCTTGCCACCTTGACTACACTCTGATGGTGCTTGGCAACATATGTTCCAGTTTTCCTCTGTGAAGTGTTAGAGGCTGTGCCTTCCATCTGCATATTTTTGCACCATACGAATTGTCATTTCCCAAGGTCTTTCTCATTTGTGATATACTTTTTCACTTAGATTGTCCTCCCAGGTGAGGATTCCTATAATTTTCTCCCTGCTGTGGGAGAGAACAAAGATTTCTGTGAGGAGTTTCCACATTTATTATTTATTTTATTTACATCCTATCTTTCTCTCAACATGGGACCCAAGGCAGCTTACATCAAGGTATTCACACCTTGTAAAGTGTGCCAGAGAATTATTCTGCACAGAAATATTTGTGAGGTTTTGTTTTGTTTTCTTTTTACACAAAACACGGTTGGGCTAGGGAGGGTTGTTTTGATTTTTTTGATTTTTCTGCACAGGAAAGAGAAAAAACATGCATTGTTGGGAGACCTTTTTCTCTTCAGGTTAACAAATAAAAATGAATATTCATCCCATCCCTGCTCCATAAAGGTAGCAAGAAAGAGGTGTTCCAGGAAAACCCAGTACAATAAATCTGTGCTCAGTGCAAGTATACACATGTACTGTTCCTTTCTATTTCAACCTATGTTGGATTTAGTATGCCAAGAAGATCTTGGATGCAAAACTTTTTCAGTTTCATTTCCAGTGCATTCCTGCCCCAATTCTATATTGGACTGCAAGACTTCCACACCCACTTTTTTCACAAAATAATGTCATTTTGGTGCAGATTTTCCCCTTTCTGGAATGTATCACCAGCCTCAGTAACGAATGCACCTCTAAGACCAGCTGCCGCTGGTGTCATTGCCAATCTCTGGAGCTGGCAAATGGATTTTTTTAGGGTTATGCAAAATCCACAACAACAACAACAACAACAACATTCCATCCTTATCCTTGATCTGAGATTAAAATTGGAAGTCTGTTTCTAAAGTGAACGCAATGGATGAAAGAAACAGAAATTAATTTGAACCACATTTGAAATGCCTTCTGAATGGGGGGATATAGACCATAGGGGGATGTAGAGAAAGACAGTGTTCTGATCATATATTCATGTGCCTGACTTTTACAAGGTGTGGTGAGAATCAAGTGAGCATTAGCTCAAAGTGCAAAACTTTATCAACTGCAAAACAAAAAGCTTAGTTCACCAACCAGGTAAAGTAACTTTGCAAGAAATAGAATCTGACAAAGATGAGCAAGTTGGATTTTTTATTCCTACCCGTTAATGAATTCACGTCATTTAAAACACTGGGAGTGTATTTGCCTTGCTGCAGCTTTCTCTTTTTCTTTTCTTTATTTTTTTTTTTTTTTGACAAAATACATTTTGGAGCATACAATAAACAGCTGGTCATGGGCTACCTTCTAAGTCCTATCTTAGTGTCCCAATTCCATAAGTGGTTCAGGGAGAGTGAGCCATTCAGTTCTGTCTAATGACTCTAGCGATGTTTGGACAGGAACAGAAGTGAGTACTAACTATTCCTCCTTTTTTTACCCCCAATGACACAGTACTGCACTTATTTGTGAATAAATTTACTCAGGAGTAGGTGTTGGAAAACTGCTCGCAAACCACTTAAGGGAAAAAATTGCTGCTTGAAAACCACTTGCTCCCCACCCCCCAGCTATTTTTAAGTCTGTTTTTTAAGCACAGCTCTCTGTGTTCATATTCGGCCCAAGTTTGAAAAGAACGAAGAAATCAAAAAATATTGAGATCCAGAGAGCAAGGATTCTCAGTCCAAAGCACCTGCTTTCTGGCAACAGTATATTCTCAGTTATTCGTAGACCTTATGCTGAATTAGACCATTGATCCACCTCACCCAGTTATTATTGTCCACAATAATTTTAGACAGCAGTCTTTCCTTGTTCTATATGGAGATGTTGGAGACTGAATCTGGGGCCTTCTGCATGTCAAGTATATGTTCTTTTGCTCACTTATGGCCCTGCCCTTCATGTATTCTGCTGCCTTGGAGTGTAGTGGAGTCTCCTTCCTTGGAGGTTTTTAAGCAGAGGCTGGATGGCCATCTGTCGGAAGTGTTTTGAGGGTGTTCCTGCATAGCAGGGGGTTGGACTGGATGGCCCCTGTGGTCTCTTCCAACTCTACATTTCTATGATTCTATGATTCTATTTCCCCTCAACATTGTTCTTTTCTTAATAGTCATTTGTACTCTTGCTGAGCAGCTTCTCTTCCTCAAGATGAAATGTAACATTAAAAACAACAAGACAATCATCCTCAGTTGTTCATATGGCATAGGTGGAACTATCCTCTGCCTCTCAAATGAGACTTCTGCTCTTGATTTTTCAAATTCTGTTGAAACTTTTTGTCTTGATGTTCTTTGTCTAACATGAAAACATAAATGAAGCCTGGCTGGATAATTGCTGCTGTTGTTAAGTGTCACCAACTTACGATGATTATATTCTATGGCTTTCTTAGAAAAAATTATTTAGACAATATTTGCCATTGCTTTCCTCTGAGGCTGGGAGAGTGTGGCTTGCTCAAGGTGCTTTTCCATGCCTGAGCAGGGATTTGAACCCTAGTCTACTGGGTTCCTTGTCCAACACTCAAATCACTGTATCATTTTAGTTCTTCTATCTAACATCTTCCTTCCCCCAAGGTTCAGCTGGATGATTATGGGGAATTCAAAAAAGGCTTATGTAAAGGTAATTGTTGTCTCTAATTCTTGCCTAGCTTCCCCATCAAGAGGAAATAAAGAGTTTTTACTCTATACAAATGTATTTTGAAGTATCTACTCCACAGAGCATCTCTGCCACATACTCCAACTTAGCTGGCATGGAAAACATGGCAGAACATAGGAAATGAACCAGCTATACAAATGGACTCCTAATTTTTTAGAAAACTAATCCATTGACTTGCAAAGTTGTGTTCAGTGAATGAGCATCTGGCCAGTCAGGTCTTGGTTTGTGACTAAATCTATCTTTGCTTGCCTCTACAAAATGCCAGGCTTGGTACCTACTCTGAGTACGCTGTGAGAAAGGATAGTGGCGGGGAGGGGCAGAGAGAGAGACAGAGAGATGGAGAAAGAGAAAGTGTGCAAGATGTCAGTTGCCCTGACATCTAAAGCTTGGATTAATTAGGTTGTTTAATGGGGTCTGACAACATCTGAACCAGCACAAATTTCCCTGAAAGGAGGAAAGATAGAGTTGTGGGATTGTTCTCCTGCATGCCTTCGATGTGCTGTGCCAATCAGGAAGCACAGATTCTCTGATCTTGTTCTGCATGCTAGGAGGAAATCGTTAGTGAAACAAGCCAGGCAGTACCCTGTTAGCCATCTCATGTACTCCATGAGGTCCACAATTAATCACTTGTCTCTGTGGGAAAGGATGGAGCACCTGTGTAGCCATGCTGCTGGCAGAGCCCATGTCTGTTGTCCTGTCATAAGGCTATTCCCAGCGATCATGGCATGTGAAAGGCCAACAAATCCCACAGCTGGCCCATTACTCTGGACTTTACATTGGTATAAGACATACGTATTTCCACAGTGTGTTGATGGCCAGAGTATTTGGTCTTGAACTTCTGAAAGGAATCCATGGTTTTAGTGGGTGACCCCTGATGAAAAGGCTTTCTGAATCTATTCCATCTTTTACTTCTTAATGGGCAGCTGTAAGAAAGGGACAGATGGGGCAGGCAAAAAAACACATGTGAGTTACCAGTTGAAGAAGATACCCCTGTAAAAAATCCATTTTTGAGGCAAGACCATTATGTGAGAGTGTCAAAAAATGAATACTATACTTACTTGAGGGATAGGAAGATGCTTGGTGAGAGAATGTTTCTCTCTGAACTGCCCAGGCCATACATACACTTGAATATTCTTGTACCAGAGTGCAAAGCCTGTGATCTTCCAAATTTTTTTGGACTTCACCTTCCTTCAGCCCTTGACAGCTGAGTCAATAGTGAGAGGATGATGGGAAGTATAGTACAACATTCCATACCCACTAATATAGATCTATACAGGCAGATATGATGGGAAAGGCTGAGCCATTAGAATGTAACAGGTACCCTTCCTCATTTCCTTCCTTCCTTCCTTCCTTCCTTCCTTCCTTCCTTCCTTCCTTCCTTCCTTCCTTCATTTATTTTTATCGGGTTGATATTGCACCTTTTTCCCCAAAAACTGGACTCAAGGCAACTCATAGTCTTATTGAACTAAAAGAAAACAAGTTCCAAAAGTGAAACAGAATTAAATGAAAGGCACAGTTGAAAATAATTCACCACATGATTTAAAAACACATCACTAAAACAAATACAGCACCCACCTGGTCACAAGCCCCAGGTGGCGACAGGCAGAGCAAGGCTACCTGAGATAAGTGTGAGGTGGTGTTCTACCTCAACTTTCTGAAGAGCTCCGTGCTACCTTCCTTGCATAGAAACAGCTTGTACGGAACACTGAGGTTTTTAAGGAATGTCCTAAGGGAATCAACAACAACTGCCTTGTTTCAGCAGTAAAAATGGAGTGAAGCATGGCAAGTATAACGTTAGATCTTTTTTATTATTTACAAGCCTCAAATGACATCATCAGGAACGTAGCCCACTCCATCCCATCTCAATGCCTTCAAAATAAAGCATATTTATTGATGAATTGTTCTGCCTGCCTCCTCCCTTATTCCTTCTGAAGCTCATTGCTGATAAACTGGGAAGCATAGCTGGAGTTTGACAGAAAGAGTTAGATTAATGACTGGTTTTGCTTTGCTCCCTTTCTGAAGGGGAGCAAGGAAGAGGAGGAGGGGGGAAATGACAACAGCTCTCTCTGGGTCTCATCTGGTGCAATAATAAAGGATATAACCTTGCCCCGAGGTCTCTGATATGATGCAGGGCAGCTGGTTGCTGGCAGGGTGCATTGGATAGTGAGCTGGGCAGCAGGTGGAGACCATCCACAAGATGATTATTTAACACTCTAGAACAGAAGCACAGGTCAACCAGGAGCAGCAGAGGAATCCTGGAAACAGGGCACCGGCCCAATTTCCTACACGTTACAACCCACGCCTTTGCTCCCATTGATATCTTCAAATACCTGTCATCTCTGAAAACAAAACTGGACTACTTAATCTGTCTGGGCTAGGGCATTTTAATGAGCATTTAGTTTGAAAATAAGAAATCACTTTGATGAGAGTAAACAGTTGTGCATGAACTGAAACAAAATGGGGCAAGTGGGAGACAAAAGGAGGTAGGAACAGGGTGACAGATCAAGAGAAGCTCATCTTCTCATTTCTCTGTTCCCCAAAGTCCCAAAGTCCTAATGTCAGTCCTGACATTCCCACAAAGGGGTATGATTGTTGCAAGGAATTGCCTTCCACATGGGCAGGGATCCTGAAGCTAAATCGTTCCATCTCCTAAGAATGTGAGACTGCCGAATCATACAATAATCATGCCATTTCCTATGAGATGGTACACATTAGAGGGACAGCTCAAGATCCTTTTCTGCCTGGGACAGAAGTAGAAAGGCTCCTCTCCCCCTTCAGTCAAAGTGGGAGATACTGTTGTGGGTGCAGAGAATCCAGAGAACATAAAAAGAAAATGTGAGGATAATCATGGTGGGAGCCATTCTTGGCAGTGAGCAGTGCCATCTTAGAAAACATTCCAAGTGATCCTGGCATGGATGAAGCTGACGAGGAGGGCAATGTAAGCAATGGAGAATGCAAGGGAGGCAACAGAGCAGTTAAACTTAGGTTTTCTTAGTCTTGAGGTAGCTAATTTTGCCTGTCCTGAGCAAATTGTAGGTGATAGACCTAGGCCAATCTGCTCTTCCATTTAACTTGCAAGCAGACGTCCTTTAAAAGGTGATCCCTGCAGATGGGAAGGAAGGAGGGATGCAATAAATAATGCAGCCTGCTCAGTGCCACTTCTGAATTATACAGGGCAGCTCTCTCATTTGAGGTAGCAACATACTAATTACCTTTTGCTGGCAAGAGCCCCTTATTCCACCATCCAGTCACAATCCTGACAGCATTAAGCATCTCTTTTACGTGGCTTTAATCACTGACGCAGGGTTTGAGCAGCGTTTGCGCTCTCCCTAATGACTCCATGGAATCGATGTTGACAAAACATGCCTTGACACTCGCATTGGGAACAGAAGAGTTGTTTTCTTTCCTCATCCAGAGACACAAACACTCTCTAATATAAAGGGACAAAATGCAGAGCTGAGTCAATGTCAAAAATGTTACTGGGTATCATCAAATTGGAACAAGGAATTGCTCATGTCGGAGTGTTTGACTGCACCCTCTACTGGGCAAGGATGGCACTCAGGATAATGACTGGCAATATATACGCATGTGTCTGTATGTATGTATATGGGTGTGTATATATATAGGCATGCAGTGTGGAGCTGTACATTTCTAACAAGTGCCGTGGATGGTGTTGCAGTGTTTTAAAGCCATTTGGGCCATTTCCACAAGTGACTATTAAATGGCTGTTTGTGTTTTTCTGCATTTGTAAATTGAAGGCATAAATGGCATCAGTTCAAATTTACAATTGCTTTTAGAACGCCTCTCTTCTGATGTCTCTGATGACTTTCGTTTTTCACAGCAGCATTTACAAATGAAAAGTTTCACCCTAAAAAGCATCTTTTGCAGATTGATCCTAAGGATATTTACTCAGAAAAAAAAATCCCTCAGAGTTCCATTAGACCTGCTTCAAAATAAGGGTTTACAGGAAGTTGATTAACCAGTCTTACCTTGTGATCTAGTTCACATGATCACTACTGCACCATATCATAAACTGGATGCTGTGCTCCCCTTCCAACAAAGCCAAAAGCATAATAATATCTCAAGGAGGGGTAGAGAAGAAATTAACCAAGCAGCTGTGAGAGCCAGGGGCACAGCACCATGGCAACTATGCCACAACCTACCAATCTCAGAGTTGTTTCCTCACAATGTTTGCACATGGGTCATGCCTTGGTGACAAGACAAGAATGAGGAGGTAGTATCACAAAACCCACTCTAGTCCCTCTTCTACGTGCAGTGAGAAATAGGCCACCCTTCTGATGAGAGGATTCCATGGTCAGGAGACTTGCACATAGGATCCCAGAGCTTAGGAAAGTTTTTCTTTTGAATTGCAACTCCTATCATCTGAGAGCTGACTTGCATAGCACTTCTCAGTTTATATGTGTAGGCTTCATGACAGAAGGCAGAGAAAGAAAAGGGGGCAAGGCCTAAATAGAGGGAATAAAATGTACCACCAGCCAGAAAATGGGCCATTTCCGCACTAGATTGTTACAGTGCTATTATTCCACTTTCAACATCCTATGGAATCCTGGCGTTTGCAGTTTAGGGAGGGACCTTTAGATTTCTCAGTCAGAGAGCTCTTTGGCCTCAGTAAACTACAAACCCCAGAATTCCACAGGATGTTGAAAGTGGAATAATAGCACTATAACAGTGTAGGGTGGAAATGGCCACTGTCACCAGGACTGCTGAGAGCAGGTTCAGGTCTAGTGAAAATATTTTTTTGGGGGGGCGGTCCCAGCTAGAGTTGCAAGTTTTTTCAAACAGTAATACAGAGAAGTCCTTTCTGTTGCCAGGCCAGTTCAATATTGGCTGGTACTCATGTGGTAGGTCTATAGGAAGTCCACCTCAAGTCTCATGACACTTTCAAGGCTCCCATGAGAATAGAGATCTCACCAGAGCCTAGAACTCTAGTGAGAGGCCCTCCTTCACAAAACTTGAGGCAAGTTTCTATGGGCCTGCCTCATGTGCTACTCACCCCAGTTGTCTGAGCTTTTAGAAGTGAAGGTAAGAAGAGTGGGGGCCAGTTGTCCCATAGACCCCTACAGAATTTGATATGAGTTGGAGGCCATTTTGCTGTGTATCAAATACTTGGGGTCAGTCTATTGTGAATATGGCTATTCCTACTCTCACTGAATTAAAAATAAAATGGGATTTGGGGCTGCTGTGCTCCAAAGATGAAATTTTATGCACACAGACATCCCAGTTTTCATCTGTGAGAGGTTGGAAGGTATGCATTTTGCACAGGCATAATCCTTTATTTTCTAAATGGTGAGGCCTATTAAAGTCCTCACTCACAGTAACCCCTGCATACTGCAGGCCCAGAAACTTTAAAAAGGGAGCTTGAGTTGCCCCTTCTTACAGGGAAAAAACCAGTCCTTTCTTCTTAAGGACAAATTTTGCATGCAGAATAAATTTCCTTTTTAAAATACTGTATCTTATTATAAGTGATACTACTATTGCATTGTTATTGGGTGGTGTTGTTTTGCAGAGATGGGGTAGTGGCAGCTGATGGCTTCCATGTCAGTGGGGTGGTGAATCCCTTTGGGATTTTAGTCTGAACTTAAAAGGAGCCATTCAAACCCTTCTTATTTGGGAAGCAGTTCAGCACCTTGGATAGCTCCTTCAAAATTCAGACTAAAACCAGAGTAGACTCTTTGTCTCCCTAACATGGGGAGATCTGTCATTGGATGGGGTAAGATTATGAGGGGTCATCACCTTGAAACAGTGCAGAATTGTGCCACTCAAGGTTTGGACAACAAAAAACAAAGTGTATTTTTTGAAAAAACAAAACAGATTTGCTTATGTTTCACCTCCAACCTTCCTGCTTGCACATTGCCTTCTGTGAGTCAGCAAATTTATCCTTTGTTGCCTTATCGTTAGTAACCAGAATCAGTAAACATTTCCCCAATCATTTCAAGCCTCTAAGATGGAAATTAGTCAATATCAACGTGGCAGAACGGCAAAGCCTGTAGCTCAGCACTGAGAATGGGACGGCTTTCATATTGCTCTGCAAAAGCAAGCAAAAATATTAATATTTGGTAAAGCAAAGTCTTTAAAGAGTCTCATGATACTGATTGAGCCAAAGTATGAGAGAGAGTGCTGTGATCTCTTTGGGTTATACTCAGTTAAAATGACAAACAACAAATTTTACAGACCTTTGTCTGCAGTCAAGACTTCTGCAAACAAGCGGTTCTTTAAAATCCATTTTAGCATTGCATTTACGATCTTTGATTAGAATGGTGGGCAGGTGGGGTTCATGCAGCATTCTGGATGTGGTTGAACTCCCATCATTCCTCAAAATAGACTATGATGGCTGCAGGTGATGGGAGCTGCAGCTCAGAACATCTGGAGGGGTGTATGATTCTCATGCCTCAGTCAGAAGTTACATTCAAATGATAGTGCTTATATCCATATATTTTTTTTGTCAGAGTTTTGCTATTATGGGATGATATCATTTGTTTCGCTTCCTGAAATTTTTGTTATCATGTACTATACAGTCTCTGTGACAGGTAGGTACAGAATGCAAAGAGAGGCAGGAGAGGCATTGGTAGCATGTCATGATCATTTTACAATGGTAGATACCAATGGTAAATACCAGCCAATAGTAAACATACCAATTTCCAGCTTTACCATTGGATGGAACTAACAGGAAGCATGCAGTCACAATAGATTTCCTTCATCATCTGAGGAAGTGAGATTATTAGATTATCTTTGAGGCCCCTCTCAGCTCTGTGATTCTATGGCTATCTCACCAAACCTGTTTTGATGGGTCTCCACAATTTTGTTAAACTCAGATGCTCAATGCTTTGCTGAAAACTTTCTATTCTGATCCCAAGAGATTAGACCAACAAAAAACACCACTAGAACTCCAGCACCAGAATCCAAAACAACCATTTATTTATTTATTTATTTATTTATTATATTTATATACTGCCTTTCTCCCAGAATGGAACCCAAGGCAGCTTCCAACAATAAATTAAGATACAAAACATTTGAAACAATTAAAAACATTAAAAGCATATAAAATCATAAAACACCTTAAACAATATTCAATTTAAAACAGATTGGTAAATAAAGCTCCCTGCCTTACATAAAAACCTGTTTAAAAAGAAAAGTTTTCAAGGAGAGCAGGGCCCACCTAGCCTTCTGTAGAAGAGTGTTCCAGAGGGTGGGAGCAGCCACTGAGAAGGCTTTCTTCCATGTCCTCACCAGGCAAACCTGGGATGGTGGTAGGACTGAGAGAAAACCTTCCTCAGCAGATCTTAAGGCCGGGCCCAAGCCGTATAGGGCTTTATAGGTCATAACCAGTGCTTTGAATTCTGCCCAGAAACAAACAGGTAGCCAGTGGAGCTGTTTTGACAAGGGAGTTCTGTGCTTTCTGTAATGGCTGTGGTCAGCATTCCGGCTGCCACATTTTGAAACCGCTGAAGTTTCCTACAAACTGTTTTGTTTCCATTATGAGGCACTTCATTTCTAAATGGGGTGCTGGGGGAGACAATGTACAGTCTCCTAGAGAGAAAATTTGCTTTTAGCTCATTGATTTGCCGTACCAGTCTGAAATGTCATAAAGACAGAAGAACTGCTCCCGAGGCCCTGGACAGAAACAATATTTCCCCAAATAGCTCCTTACTACCAAGAGGACACAGCTCTCTTTTCATTCTTTTGCCTCAATCTTCCTCCTCTTTTTTTTTTTTATTCCAAGACCTATCAAATATCAGCCATCTCTTGGCATTTAGCTTTTATTGTTATAATAAATTAATCTGCAATACTATTCCAAGCTTTTTATTGTTTTCAGATTACATGATGTTCCATCTCTTCCCCAAGCCCCTTACGAGGGTCTTCCCTGAAATTTATCTCGTTTGTCTGCAAACCTTCTGCCCTAATCAAGCAATTTTGTGTGCACGCACGTGTGTGTGTGTACATGTGTGTGTGAGAGGGTGCTTTATGACTTTTTCAATTTGGTAAAACATTAGTGAGGGAGGCTGGAGTCCAGCTTGTCCGCTATCCAAGCCAAGTAATAAATCTGTTTGAGGAATGTGAAGAGCTGCTTCAATGAACCTGCTGAGCTGTTTGGGAGCAACCAACCCATTGTTTCCACTACAATGCAGCCATGGTGCCAGAATGCCTGGATCCAATATGAAATCTATTTTAAATTCCATTTCTTTTCAATAGAATTGCAATATAAAAGAATATTGTTTGATATTAAAATGCTAAGCACAAATCATCCACCAGCTTTATTTATTTATTTATTTATTTCCTTGACACTACTTTTTCCATTGTATTGCTCTTCTTGGCTTATTAAAAGAAAGCCAGAGGAGGATCAACTGAAAGTGTAGAAAGTGTGGTTAACACCACTCTTTCATCATGGCTAAGGAGACAGTTATAAGACGATTGTGGAAAAAGCTTTCCCTGGATCCCATTGTACTGGACAACTATGTCCCCGTTTTCAGTCTTCCATTTCTGGGCAAGGTACTGGAGCATGTGGTGGCCTCCCAGCTCCAAAGGTTCCTGGATGAAATGGATCACCTAAGCCCATTTCAATCTGGTTTCAGGACTGGCCATGAGACTGAGGCCCTTTCCACACGGGCATATTGCCCACGCTAGGGCGACCTCTCCAGGAGGTCTTCTTCACCACAGGGTGCGCTACTGCAGTTGGAAAAAGTGAGGCTCTACACCTCAAACTGCTCTAGCACAGCCGCAGGGGTGGCGCTGTGAGTTTTATAAAAACCACCTTCCCAAGTGGTTTTTATGAAACTCGCCTGCGCTGCTCCGTGGCAGCCCCCGGTGAAGAACTGCAGAGATGCGATAGCATGTCCCTGCAGATCTGCCCGGGGGCGGGCTTCCAGCTGGCACGCTGCCCTGATTGGTGGAGCGCCACCAGAAGCCGCCGGCTGCCATTTTGGGCTCCGCCGAGCGCCGCCGAAATTCGGCAGCGTATAGAGTGGTGAAACTGCGCTCCCCGCAGGGACAGAGCAACCTGCTAGCAGGTAAGCTCCGCCCCTGCGTGCGCCTTCCCGTTTCGCCCCCCCCCGTGAGGAAAGGGCCTGAGATAGCTTTGGTCACCTTGATGAATAACCTACACTGGGAACTGGACAAGGGGAATGTCTCTCTGTTGGTTCTGTTGGACCTCTCAGCAGCCGTTGATGCCATCCCCCATGGTATCTTTCTGGGCCTCCTTGGTGGGCTGGGACTTGGAGGCACTGTTTTAAAATGACTCCATTCCTTCTTGGTGTGGTAAACCAGAAGGTGGCATTGGGTGGCTCCTGTTCAACCCTTCAGCTGTTGGTCTGTGGGGTGCCTCTGGGCTTGGTTTTATCTCCCATGCTATCTACCATATAAAAGTCAAAGTTTGTCCATTTAAGAGCTTTTCTGTTTATCTGTGTCAGGTGTGCGAAGACCTCATATGACTGGCTGTGTGAAGTAAGAAGACTTCATAGGATTGGCTGACTGTGAAGATTCTATGGAATCCTGGGGTTGGCTATTCAGAGAGGGGCCTTTAGAATTCTCAGCCAGAGAGATAAGGCCAGTTGCTATGGAAACGAGGCCTAGCAGCAAGAGGGAGGGCAGTGTATTCCATCAGAAAATGAACTCTATATGTTAATAACTCTGAATACAGATTGGACTGGGGACTATGGGGAAAAGTTACAGATACTGGGCAAGACAGATTGGGGAATTAGAGACCTAGGATCTTAAATCTATGCATTTCAACTGCATCTAATTCCTAAGGTAAGGTAAGGTAATTCCTATGGCATTTCTAACAAGTATTACCTATGAGAACATAAAATCCTGACCAACACTGGGGTAAATGCACCAGTTTAACATATACATGAAACCACTGAAACAATTTGTCCAGAGTTTGGTGGTCTAGTGCCATCAATATGCTGATGATACCCAGCTCTGTCTCTCCTTTCCACCACAAACCAAGGAAGCTGCTTCAGTTGTAAACCAGTGCCTGTCATCAGTAACAGACTGAATGAAGGCAAAAACTGCACTAAAACTTAGTTGAGACAAGATGAGGGCATTCCTGATCAGTCAAAAGGTGGATCAGGGAATGGGCATTCAGCCTGTGCTTGATGGACTTACTCTTCCCCTAAAGTCATAGGCTTGTAGTTTGAGTGTACTCCTAGATTCAATCCTGAGCCTAGAAACCCAAATTTGTAAGTTTACCAGCTATGCCCATTGCCAGGGATGCTGAATCTGGCCACAATGACACAAACCTTAATTACACCTCTCTTGAATTACTGCAATGTGCTCTTCATGGAGTTGCCTTTGAAGAGTGTTTGGAAACTTTAGGTGGTCCAAAGCACTTTAGCCAGATTATTGACTGGATTGGATACAGAAAGTGTGCACCTTCCTTGCCACTGACTGCTGGTCCATTTCTGGGCAAAATTCAAATTGCTGGCTATGATCTATATTGGTTTGTCTAGAATAGAATCATAGAATAATAGAGTTGGAAGAGACCAGAGGGGTCATCCAGTACAATCTCCTCCTATGCAGGAACACACATCAAAGCACTCCCAACAGATGGCCATCCAAACTCTGTTTAAAAACCTCCAAAGAAGGAGACTCCACCACACTCCAAGACAGCATATATTCCACTGCCAGATAGCTCTGACCATTAGGAAGTTCTTCCTGAAGTTCAGGTGGAATCTCTTTTCCTGTAACTTGACTCCATTGCTCCTTGTCCTAGTTTCTGGAGTTGTGGATAACAAGCCTGTTCCTTCTTCTGTATGACATCCTTTCAAATATTTGAACATGGCTATCATGTCCCCTCTTAACCTTCTCTTCTGCAGACTAAACATAGCTCCCTAAGCTGCTCCTCATAGGACATGGCTTCCAGACCCTCCACCATTTTGGTCGCTCTCCTTTGGATATGTTCCAGCTTGTCAATATTTTTCTTTAAATGAGGTACCCAACACTGGACACAGTATTCCAGATGAAGTCTGACCAAAGCAGAATAGAGTGGTACTATTACTTTCCTCCATCTAGATACCATACTCCTATTGATGCAATCAAGAACCGCATTGGTTTTCTTGAACTGCTGCATCACACTACTGAGTCATGTTCAACTTGTGGTATAGGTTAGGTCCATGTCACCTGATGGACCATATATGCACATGAGCCTCTCTATACTTTGACCTCCTCTGAGGAGGCCCTTCTCTGGCCAACCCATGACACTGATACCATTTGTGGAAACATAGAAAAATACTGCAGCTCCCTAGCCCTGTAACTCTCTTTCAAGGGAATTTAGACTATCATAGTGTGCTGCATTCTTTCTAATGGGCATGCTGTTAGTTGCTTTTAATTTGATTGATAGCTCAATTATATTTTAACTTGTGCATGATGTAGAGCTCTATCAGTTTTAACTTCGGTAAACTGGCTTGGGTGTTAGGGCTGGGGAAAAGGGATATAAATACTTAATATAACATACGGAATAATAATAATAATATCCCATAAAAGTTTATATCTTAGGGCTCTACAGCATGGGCTCTGCCTTAATACTTGGGTGAGAAAGTTGACCTCCAGCTCAGGACGAGACTACAGGGCAAATTAGGAGTGATAGGAATGGTAGGCCTGGGTTAATGAATCATGCAGTTCTCAAGATATTTTTAGATGGCAACTCACAGCTTTCCTCACCACTGGCTATACTGGCTAAGGCTGATGTGAACTGCAGTCCAACAATAACTGAGGGGCTCCAGAATTCTCTCCCCTGACAACTACTTGCTGAGAAGCCCAGCTACCAACAGAAAGGGTGGGAGGCTGTTTCACATGATTCCATCTCCCTTCTGCAGATGCTGGCTGGCTTCCCGTTAGTGAGTTACATAGACATACATCCAAGCTTTCTCTGTATAACTCACTTTTTAGGTCAGTCCAGGTATTGGAATCCTCTGCCTCTCACAGGTGATGAGCAACCCCCCTATAAACCTATCTTTTTTCATTTTACTTGCCCCCAACATGGCAATGTAGTAGCCAGTGGAAAGTGGAGGACTTCTGAGAAGCATCTGGCCATGTCCCTGTATGCTGTATGTCCCTGTCCCTGTATGCTGACTCCTACTGAATGCAGCTGGCAGCTTCCACGGCAGTGGTGCAATGAATTTGCTCTGGCTTTTTTGTCCTTTTTTGTTCCAAGGTACCAGAGCTATGGGAATGGGCGGTAAGATTCAACACCTTGGATGTGTGAAATTTATCTATGAATTTCCATGTGTTTTTATAGAAGTTTTTCCTCATCCCACAAACAAGTGCTAAACTGTTTCTTTCTTATGCTGGATTAATTAAAAGAGAGAATAATGAACAGAGACATTTGATTAAGGCCAAGCAGCAGAGATTAGATTGACTCCACTGCTTAAAAATGGTGAGTTAAGCAGCCTGCTCAGTACCACATGCCACAGGGATGGAATGCCAAGAGCAACTTATATCCTATGATTGTAGTTTTTGTATCTAGTGTGACCTCCTGTGGAGCTGAGATGGACAGAAAGGGAAGATATGTATTTAGAAAACTAAACAGAATAAAAAGTCATTTGTATGCACACTTTTTGAGCATCTGTTGCAAGTCATCAGCTGCATTGTCAAGCTATAACAAATAGACATGTTGCTGCTGTTTAGTGGTATTCTTATTCTAAAATTCCAAACTCCTAAATGTGCCAAACAGCTATTTGGCAGCATCAGTAGTGTGTATGTGTTGCGGGGAGGGATGTGACACTGGTGAGGATCTCTCAGAGATAACAGCTGTGGCACTGTAGCTACCATTTGTTAGTACAGCACTGAAGGGGGTGAGGTAAAACCCTCTTGAATGCCTTTTACCACAAAAACACCGTGGTGAGACAACCCAAAATGAAACAAGGTATAGTGCCAGAAGATGACACTGCCAGATTGGAAGGTATTCGACAAGCTACTGGGATAATGCAGAGGACAACTATAAGTTGCACTGTAGCTAACAATGCAAGTGGTCTCAAGCTAAAGGACATTCAGCTGTTGATGTACTCAGAGGTGAAAGGAAAGTCCAAAGCTTCACAACAGATTTTATAGGAACATGGAATGTGAGAAGCATCAATTGGGGAAGAAAGACATAGAGTAAAAGATGACAGAAATAAACTCAGAATCCTGGATGCAACTGCTCATTGAGAAATAGAAGATAACAAAAGAAGAAGAGGAGGAGGAGGAAGAGGGGGAAGAAGAAAAACAGGAGACCTATCCCACAAGATCAAAGGAAGATTTAAACCAAGAGTGGGGATGCTTTAAGACCAGCAGGGGAACATATTACATGACTAAGTAGAATTTAAAAGGCAATGGAAACAATATACACTGAAGAACTATATGACGAAGATGAAATGATGACAGATTAATTCAAAGAAGAATCAATTGAAAATGAGCCTACAGTTTTAGAAAGTAAAGTGGAGGCTGCACTCAGAGCACTTGCGAGAAATAAATCACCAGGAACAGATGGCATACCAATAGAACTGCTTCAAGCTACAGAGGCACAATCTACTCTAGTTCTCTGAACAAATATGGGAAAAAAATGGCCCACAGATTACAATATACCTTACAGTCTTCAAGAGGACACCAGACTTTGCAGTAACCACAGGACCACTGAATTAATTTCCCATGAAAAGAAAGTTATGCTCCAAATTCCACAACAAAGACTTTTACCATAAATAGAGTGAGAAATGCTAGATGTCCAAGCAGGTTTCCGAGAAGGAAGAGACACTACAGATCATATTGCAAACATATATTGGATAATGAAGTACACCAAAAAAAAAAAAATTAAAAAGAAAATCAGCCTGTGTTTTACAGATTATAGCAAAGCCTTTGATTGTCTAGATCATGAAAGACAGTGGATCACTGTTAAAGAAATGGTTGTAACCTGTACTAAGCACAAAAGACTACTGTCAGCACAGTATACAGGGATACAGAATGGTTTCTATTTGGCAAGGGTGTTACCACCGTGTACTGGCCTGGCCTTTGGTAAACCAAAGATATCATTTTGATATCGCAATTCGGCCCTACTCTGCCACCAGCCAAGTGTTTATGAGGCCCGCCAAACAAGCGCGAAGCTAGGCATGGCTACTACTTGCTGCTCCCACCAAACCGAGCCAGATATTGCCAGATCTGCTTTAGGGAACCTCCCGAAACAAACACCTTTATTACAAATGCACGCTACCACAAAGAGATCCTCTCCCTGAGACCCTGGTGACCTGGGTCCTTAACTGCCAAGCTCGCCGCATCTACACACCGGCCATACCATTGTCAATTCGGACTTTAACTCAATCATGCAAACTCTGACCTTTCGGAGGCTTTGTCTCCAACCCAAAACTTATTGTTTTCACCCAAAGACCAGACTAGCCTGCGGTCGTTCTTTCCCCAATAAATATCTCCGCTCTGAGAGCTCTTCAGAACTCTTGCCAGATCGCTTGGACTTCATTCTGCCTTGCTTTCGCTCGGTTCAGCAGATTCCTCTCAGCCACCACACCGGGTTTCCTCTTCTACAACCAGGCTTCCCCAGGACTGCAGGAGAGGTGGCATATCACCCATTCCCCCTTGAACTCTATTTTCCTTTTCTAGTTAGGAGTGTGTTTGTGCTTTTCTTTAATAACTGTTTAATAAATCTTAATTGTTGTTTGAACCATTTGCCTCCTCACTTGACCTGGCGCTCTAGAGACATAGGGTAAAAGATCAAGCTGCATTACCCTGCCTCACGTTAGCCAAGAGAGTGCTCCAGCTAATTTTCCATCTTTGCTTGGTTTGGTTTGTTGTTTGGGCGCCCCCTCCCGGGACCCCAAATCAAAGGGTAACAGAGTGGTGGAGCAACGCGGGCAACCCGGCTGCCTAATTTGAGAAGGAATCTGAAACCTCCTCAAATCGGGTGGTACTGACTTACGGTCAGTGAGTGGTTTTAGAGCACTGGTAGGCAGGATAGTGTGTGTGTGTGATTTCTGTGTGTTGCAGTACTTCTATAGGTGGGAACTACCCCTCTCTTGTCTTGTCCTGGGAACCACCTCCCCATCTTGGGTCTATCGTGGGCTGGGATCCGAAGTGTTAGGATGCTAGCACGTTAGGAACAGTCCACACTCATTCAACACTTTAGCAGTAAGGCAGACAGCACGGAAGGAGCAACCCCACTTCTTTTTCGGTGTCCCCTTGTGAGTTCCCTTGGTTTTTGGTTTGTTGGTATTGGAGAAGGTGCGGATGGGTGAGTCCCGGCTTCTCAGTTTTGTGGGTGCGTCCCGATATTGCTGGCTTGTTAGAATTGGGTGGTGAGTCCCAGACCTAGCTGTGGGTTTAGCCTGAGTCAGAGGAGGTGCCCCTCACCCAGAAAACCAGAATTGGGGTGGTTCGCATTTTTTTGGGTTCCTTTTCCCTCTTCCCCACTGCTTGGCCAGGCGGTGCAGTAAGTTCCTTGAGTTTGTCACCCCCCCTCCCAGTGAGCCTCGGAAGTGCTCCTGAGGTTCTCCTGGGCCTAGATGGCCTCCCATCCCTGAACTGTTGGCCTTGTCCTTTGTTGTCAGTGCTGTCGAGGTGCAGAACCGGGCCTGAGCGTACAAAAGTCACCTTGCTTGGGCAGGCTGGAGTTTGGTTCCTTTTCCCTCTTCCCTAGCGAAGTTCCAGTGAGTTCATTTTCCTTAGCTCCCCCAGGGGTCTAGGTGATCCTGCCCATCCCTCCAGGTCCCTGGTCCAGTATTTGTAGGAAGTTGTGTTAGAGACTGTTGTCGTTGTGTTGTGTAGTGTAGGTAGAGATAGGCTAAGGAGGACCCTGTGATTAAGGACCTCATGTGTGAGGAGGAGGTCTATGGGAAGTTGGAGAGATGGGTGTTAGGCAAGAGAAAGTGCCCTTGGAAGGACTCTGTCTTCCAGACGGCCGATCCTTTCGCCTCTCTCCAGGAAATGTATGCCTTGGTGTGTAAATCAAAGAAACCATTCGGGCCTTCGAAGGATTCGTTGGCAGCTGGGGACTTTGGTTTGCGGCCAGAGACGCTAGCAGATGCCCTAGTTAGAACCCGGGGGAAGCTAGCAGAAATGGAGAAGGAGAATGCCCAGCTTCATGCCGAGATCGGAGCCTTTGCGAGCAGACAAGGTAATTTCGCGTCCGTTGCGCAGGCCTCAGCCCAGCAGTTCAGTGACCTCACCCTAGTCGCCCAGACTTGGGAGGGGAAAGCACATGCCTTAGAGGCTGAGCTTGATGATGCCACGTCTGCGGCTCGTTTCATGGTTAGCCAGGTAAAAAGAACAGCAGGCAGGAGGCTGTTCTGGTGCACGCAGCTTGCCATAAGCAGATTGCTGCCCTGGAAAGTCAGCTCCAGACACATAAGACTTTAATTTCGGTGGTGTGTCCAGAGCTGCTGCCTAGTTTTGCCGAAAAGGACTCTTTGCAGTAGACGCCCTGGCATCCTCCCCACACAATCTGGACTGGGAAGCCCCTAGGGTGCCAGTCCACCCAGTTGAGACGCTGTCCCAGGACCTGCAGGACCGTACCTGCTAGCAGTGGTGGTGAAGAAACCCAGCAGACTCAGGTCACTGAGGCCAGAGACCCCTGGCGTGCAACTGAGGCAAAGGCAATCAGAGATCAGTTAGGACCCTTGAATCGGTCCACCGGCATCATGTGGCTAAATGCGGTGACGCACTCGCACCCGACAGCCAATGGCCAGGACCTTGACCCAACTGACGCGCCTTTGCATGTCTATGTCGGACCTTTGACTCTTGAATCGGTCGTGGCAGCTCGAGGCTTGGTTAGGCTTGAGGCGCACAACTGGATGAGAGAGGTCATAAGGATCCTTTGGCCTGGACAGAGTGCGAGTGTGCTCTACATCATGGAGCAGCAGGGTCCTCGTGAGAACCTTGAGGCTTACGTGGCACAGAAGCAGCTACTCACCTTTTTAGCTGAGAAGGTGCCCCTAAAGGCTCGTGGGCACAATTTTGATCACGTTGAGTTCAAGACTCTGTTGTACGGAGGCTTGAACCGCGAGACAAGATTGGCCCTGGGCTTGGTGGAACCGGCCACGACATCGTAGGAAGAGTTTGGGAACAACCTCCCACAGGGTAACGAGCACTTGCAAGAGGCTGACTCCCTGCGTCTTCCCTCAAAGGCCCACAGGAGAGACCCTGGGAATTGGGAACTGATCTGGAGGTAACTTACTCCAATTACGGACCCCATTCCCAACATAGGAAGTCGGTACCGAACTCCGTTGCATGAGGGAACTGGAACTCGCGGTCACGACAGGACAGGCAGTGGCAGGGAAAAGATTCCCCACAGCCAACCTAGCAAGGCAGGGAACCCTTCACGGCAGCCCCACTGCCCCCCAAGCTGTTTTCTGAGTCTGGTTTTCCCAGGGAAACATCTGGTGGGTACGAGCCCCGACCCAGCCGTTGCTGCCACAGATAGGGCCAGGATTTGGGGAATGCTGCACTCAGTGGGAAATGACAGGACTTCCCTAGATGGAAAGCCCACTTCAGAGCTTCTAGACGCTCTGGAAAGGCATTGGTTTCTAAAGGACCACCAGCCGGTCCAGGCCGTCATGAATGGCCCACCTACGGTTCATGGTCATTTGGATTTGGACTAGGGATGCCCTGGGTCCCACAGGTTCCGAAGCCATGTGGTGGCTAGGTCACAGCCACACAGGCGGAGGAAACGCCAGGTGAAGGCAGGCACCCAGACCGAGGGGGAGAGCCTCCTGCCACCCCTGAGATAGACCCTGACACCAGGCACTGGATACTGCCGCCCCTTGAAGCGGTTAGTCCCAGTGAGCCTATTCCCGAACGTGTCCAGTCTTCTGGATATGGTGGGGGGGTCACTGGCGCTAACCTGAAGACAGTCTGCGTCCTTTGGAGATGTTATTTTGTAAGTTTTTGGCTTGGGAGAGCTGTGGCGATAACGATGGCCTCTTGGGCATCATTCTCTCTCGAAACTCCGGAAAGCACAGCTCCTGCAGGAGCACTCTCCCAAGGTCGTTAGCGCAGGGAACCCAGGTTGTTTCGGCTGCGCATGGCAGTGGTGCCATTCCAGTCCCCAGTGTAGTTTTGTTTGCTCCCGGACAGACATTGTGTATACACAAGGAGGTGATTGTGGCTACAGCCCACCTCCCTTTCTGGATGCTTTACTGACGCTTTGCCTTCCAAGGCCCTCGCAGCATTGTGATTGTGGCACTGGTGGTTGTGAGATGGGTCAATTTAGTTTTTGGCTCACTCTTGATTGCCGTCCTACTGGACAAGGCTGTTGTACCAGAGGTCCATGGGCTTAACCCAGACCTCCACTCCGGATTGGGAGGATCCGACTGCACCCAGGAGCCAGCCATGGCACTCCTGCTGGTCTTTTTGGCAACCCTAGTAAAAGATTGGAAAGGGAAACCCCCGGACCAGGAAGTCCCTATGATAGCACGCCTCAGCGTAGGAGACTGTACTCCCTTCATGGGATCAGAGCCCTTGAGGAAATGGCGTAGGCCTCTCCCTCCTTCCCTTTTGTAAATAGTCCCTTTTATGGTCTTGATGGAGATTCCATCTCTGTTCCCTACAGGGAGACGGAATGGATCGGTCGATGTGGTTTGCTGTGCCGTTTTTGTTGTCCGAATGCACCTGTGGGATAGGAGTCTCCCAGAGTTTAACTACATATACACAGACTGGCAGTATAACGTACACGCTATCTGCCACTGGAATCCCTACCCTAGACAGAACCCATGCTCCACAACTCCGAGTTATACCCTTGGTATCTGAAGAAGTATCCCTTTCAGTTGTTCACACCCCCGGTGGGTGTCTTTCCAATGACTGGCTTGGCAGAGCCTTCCATGGCTGTTGCCAACCACAACATGACAATACATGTGGACGTCTTAACTGAGGCGGCCACATGTATTGTCATGTTGTGGTTGGCAACAGCCATGGTAAGGCTTGCGCCAAGCCAGTCACTGGATGTTGCTCCGGGGGTGTGAACAACTGAAAGGGATACTTCTTCAGATACCAAGGGTATAACTAGAAATTGGAGCATGGGTCCTGTCTCCAGGTAGGGATTCCAGTGGCAGATAGCCTGTACATCTGTGTATATGTAACTTCTGGGAGTTTTCCTATCCACAGGTGCATTACGAACAACAAAAACGGCACAGCAAACCACATCGACCGATCCCATTCCCGTCTCCCTGTAGGGAACAGAGATGGAATCTCCATCAAGACCATAAAAGGGACTATTTACAAAGGGAAGGAGAGGGCCCCCTCCCCAAACCCTAAGGGGGTTTTCTTCCCATGAAGGGAAGCACGGGTTTTTGCCTACGCTAAACCCGGTGCTTATAGGGACTTCCTGGTCCGGGGGTTTTCCCTTTCCAATTTTTTTATTAGGGTTCCCAAAAAAGCCAGCGGGGTGCCATGGCTGGCTCCGGGGTTTGGGGAACCCTTTTTCCCAATCCGGAGTGGAGGTCTGGGTTAACCCCATGGACCCTGGTACAACAGCCTTGCCCAGTGGACGGCAATCAAGAGTGACCAAAAAACTAAATTGCCCCTCTCACAACCACCGGTGCCACAATCACAATGCTGCGAGGGCCTTGGAAGGCAAAGCTCAGTAAAGCATCCAGAAAGGGAGGGGGCTGTAGCCACAATCACCTCCTTGTGTATCCCAAAATTTCTGCCGGGAGCAAACAAAACTACACTGGGGACTGGAATGGCACCACTGCCATGCCAGCCGAAACAAACCCCGGGGTTCCCCGCGCTAACGACCTTGGGAGAGTGCTCCTGCAGGCAATGGGTTGGTTCAAAAATGATGCCCCAAAAGGGCCCTGGGTTTTCGCCACAGCTCTCCCCCAAACCAAAAAAATTACAAAATAACATCTCCAAAGGACGCAGAATGTCCTTCCAGGTTACCCAAGTGAAACCCCAAAACTGGACAGGGTTTGGGAATAGGGTCACTGGGGGTAACCCTTTAAGGGGCGGCATATTTAGTCCCGTCAGGGTCTATCTCAAGGGTGGCAGGGGGCTTCCCCCTGGGGGCTGGGGGGCCTGCCCTTCCCCGGCTTTCCCCCCCGCCTGTGTGGCTGTGACCTACCACCACATGGCTTCGGAACCTGGGGACCGAGGGCATCCCTAGTCGAATCCAAATGACCATGAACCGGAGGTGGGCCATTCATGACGGCCCTGGGGCCGGCTGGGGGTTTTAGAAACCAATCCCCTTTTCCCGAATCTAGAAACTCTGAAGTGGGTTTTTCCCTCTAGGGAAGTCCTGTTTTTCCCCCTGAGTGCCCCATTCCCCCAAAACCTGGGCCCCATCTGTGGGGGAGGCTGGGGGGGGGCTGGGGCCCCCCCCAGATGTTTCCCCCGGGAAAACCAACTCCCGAAAACAGCTTGGGGGGAGTGGGGGTGCCCCCGGGAAAGGGTTCCTGCCTTGCTAGGTTGGCTGTGGGGGTCCCTTCCCTGCCACTGCCTGTCCTGTCGGAGCGAGTTCCAGTTCCCTTTGAACAAAAATTTGGTCCCGATTCCTATGTTGGGAATGGGTCCTTTTGGATAATTACCTCGATGGGGGTTTCCCCAAATTTCCCCGGGTCTCCCTGTGGGCCTTTGGGGGAAAGACGCAGGGAGTCACCTCTTCAATGGCCCACCCTGGGGGGTTGCCCCCAAAACTCTTCCAGATGTGGGGCCCGGGTTTCCACCAAGCCCGGGGCCCAAACTTGTCTGCGGTTCAAGCCTGTACAACAGAGTCTTGAACTCACGTATAAAAAAGTGCCCCCAAGGTTAGGGGCACCTTCTCAGCTAAAAGGGAGTAGCTGCTTCTTTCCACTAACCTGGGGGGTCACAGGACCCTGCTGCTCCATGATTTGAGCCACTCGCACTCTGTCCAGGCCAAAGGATCCTTTTGACCTCTCTATCCAGTTGTGCCCTAAACCTAACCAAGCCTCGAGCCCCCCGCCGATTAAAGTGGAAGGTCCAACGGGGAAAAAAGGGGCCCCAGTTTGGGGAGGGCCTGGCCCTTGGCTTGGGGGCTGCCACCGCTTTTGCCCCCTGATGCCTGGCCGTTAAAGGGGCCTAATTCCATTTCCTTTCCTGTTCACCCTTTTGGCCTCAGTGACCTGAGTCTTGGGTTTCTTCACCACCACTGCTAGGGGTTGGTCCTGCGGTCCTGGACACGTCTCCACCCCCTAGGGGGCCAGTCCAGTTGTTGGGGAGGGGGGTCTCCCAAAATTTTGGCAAAAATGGGCACCTGGACACACCCCAAATTTAAAACTTAGTGTCTGGAGCTGACTTTTCCCGGGGAGCAATTGTTTTGGCAAGCTGCGTGACTAACAGCCTCCTGTGTTCTTTTACCTGGCTAACCATGGGGCCCCAAGGGGAAAAAGCTCAGCCTCTAAGGCATGTGTTTCCCCTCCCAAGTCTGGGCGACTGGGGTGAGGTCCTCAATGCTGGGCTGAGGCCCCCAACGGACGCGAAATTACCTTGTCTGCTCGCAAAGGGCTCGTCCGGTGAAGCTGGGCATTTTCCTTTTCCATTTTTTGTGCCCCCCGGGTTAACAGGGCCTGCTAGCGTCTCTGGCCGCAAACCAAAGTCCCCAAACTGCCCAAAGAACCCGAAGGCCCGAATGGTTTCTTATTTACACACCAAGGATACATTTCCTGGGGAAAAGGCGAAAAGGTGGGTTGGAAACAGAGTCCCTTTCCCAAGGGGATTTTTCTTGCCTAACACCCATCTCTCCAACTTCCCATAGACCTCCTCCTCCACTGAGGTCCTTAAAACAACAGGGCTCTCCTTAGCCATCTCTACCTACACTACACAACACAACGACAACATTCTAACACAACCCCCAAAAATTTGGGGCCAGGACCTGGAGGGATGGGGGGCCCTAGACCCCCGGGGGAGCTAAAGGGAAAAGAACTCACTAAAATTTAGGGGAGGGAAAAGGAACCAAACTCCACCTGCCCCAAAAAAAGGGGATTTTGCCCAGCGGTTCTGCACCTCGACAGCACTGACAACAAAAGGACAAGGCCAACAGTTGGGGTGGGAGGCCATCTGGGGCCCGGGGGAAATCAGGAGCACTTTCCCAGGCTTGGGGGGGAAAACTTGGGCTTTGCAGTCCAACAGTGGGGAAAAGGGAAAAAGGGAAACCCAAAAATGAAACCCCAACTGGTTTTTTTTTGGGGGAGGGGCCCTCCTCTGACTCAGGCTAAACCCCCAGCTGGTTTCCCACCCAATTCTAAAAACCACAATTGGGGGGCACCCACAAAACTGAGAAGCCCCCTCACCATCCCACCTTTCCAAAACCAACAAACCAAAAAAGGGCCCAAAAGGGGGCACCGAAAGAAGTGGGGTTTCTCCTTCCGTGCTTCTCCTTCTGCTAAAGTGTTGAATGAGTGTGACTGTTCCAATGTGCCCTAAAACTTCGGATCCCAGCCCACGATAGACCCCAAAATGGGGAGGTGGTTCCCCGGACAAGACAAGAGAGGGGTATAGTTTCCCACCCTATAGAAGTATCACAAACACACAGAAATCACACACACACACTATCCTGCCTACCCGTGCTCTAAAACCACTCACTG